>CCAG010017262.1:0-23920 GCA_001077435.1 Glossina morsitans morsitans | reverse complement strand
TCAATTACCTGGGTAACAATGAACAATACTTTGAATGAGATATTTTTTACTATTGTCCTAAATTAAGGGGGTGATAAACTATGCTCATAGGGGGAGCATAGATGTGCCGAAACTCTCACCTCCTCATGGTGAACCCTGGAAAACGGTCTTGATCGGCGAAGAAGAGTTTAAGGCTTGGACTACTTATAACTTGGCGAGGAGTTTTCTGAAAGATGGTGGAGGGGTTCACTGGAAGATGAATTCTTTTCTCATAAAGCTAATTGCTATAAAGGAAATACTAACCAAACCAGCTGGTAACTGGTTACGTAAAATCCGTTGAGATAGTAATTAGTGAGAGCAATGTTACGCCCGCCATGTCAGATGTAACGCCCGAAGCTTAAATACCTTGAAGAAGGGTAGCCGGGATTGTATGGTTGATCCAAAGGCAAGAGCGATTATATTCTACTATATTGCGCAAAGTGATGCTAAAGGCTTTGTAGTCTAACTTTAACCTCTATGGAGGTCAGGAGCCCGCGCACAATGGAATTTGAATATACGCATCATTAAAGTACGCTGGAAGGTGCATTATGTAATATGGAAGGTGGACTTGGATACGAGTTCGACCAGATTAGAAATGAAATGATGTGAAAAGGATTTGACCGAAAGCTCTTTAACTCTTTTTGCCTAAAATTTGAATAAACGCACCATTAAAGTACGCTGGAAAGCGCATAGATGTAACATTGATTTACTGCAACTCGTTTGTGGAAACCTAGGTGGAAGCATAACAAACCTCTTTTGAACGGAGCAGTTAATCAACGTGTGAGCCCTGACTACTTGGGTACGGCCCTTTGGGGAGTATTCGTGGTGACTGTGGTTTTCATATTCCCTTGCGGAATAACAGAGGTAAGAGTGGGCCTCACCACTTACCAGAGTGGGTTTATTGAGCCCATTGTAGTTTGGGCCCCTAGCTTATAGGGATTGTCCAACTCACTGGGGGGCGTGGGTTACGCTAAATTAGCTCGTGTGTCATCGGCACCGTAGGGTTAAGCCACATAGACAGGAACCTACGTAATACCAAATAGATAAACCTCAAATGATTGCCCTATTTAAGCTGATCATGAGAATGATACGTATGTTATAGGATGACAAGGACTTAAAGAATTTAATATACCTCTTGTATGTAAGGAAGGTAAACAACAAGTGCCGAGGAAAGCTTAATATCATATTAGAAATAACAAAGCCCGTCGCAATTGTTGTGTTAACGCCCAAAATTGTGCTATGGCATTGTTTATGTATATACATGCATTAAAGTATACTATAGCTGTGAAATTTTCATGTGCATAAAAGTAAATGGAAAACATACAAAAGCAACAATGCAGCAAAAAAAAAAAACAAACATTTTTTTTTTATATACTGTACTGTACGTTTTTGTTGAAGAAGTCCTTGTTTTCCTTTAAGCCTTTTCTACCATGAAACTAAACTTGTGAGAAATATAACATGAAAATGTCGCTACCCTGTGCTCATGTTATTGAAAATGTAGTCGTGATTTTCCTACAAACCTAATACATTTGTTTGCCCAGTAGACAAATAAGTTTTTCTCAGCATAGTGGATACGTTGAACCGCTACGGCTTGTCGTAAACATGTCAAAATTAGCGAACGTTTAATTAAAAGACTTAGATAAGCATATTGCCACCTTCGCTAATCCGACATATTCCTGTCTAAAATTCTCATGTACATCTGTGCAGACGTCATAAACACAATTTCTGGTCGATGTGATTATCAGTAAATAATGAATGGCCCCTATAGCCATCATAGCCCACTGGACCACTGGATGGCCGTAGTCAACTAAAGATTTAGTTTGATTGCCGGGAGACGTGTGAATGGCACCTTAGAGAACTTTCAAAACAAAGATTTGGGAATACTTATGTGTACCAATCTTTACATGGCTCATATCATATAAAGAGTTTGGCAAGCTTTTATGTCTTATACGTCTTTACCTTTCTATTCAATTATTATATATATACAATCACGTGATATCGACATCAGTATCGCGTAACGAGCAAAACTCTAAGAAAATTATTTTTGGAAAATCCCCTACAAAACTGTATCCGAAAGCACACCATGTGTTCATATATTTGTACATTACTTGAACCTCTAGCGCTTATTTGCTAGGTATGACATCTAGTGCAACCAAGTCTAGTATATCTTCAAAAGCGACGATGTAAAATCATCAAGGTAAATGTAGAGGGTCAGAAGGTCATTTATAGTGGCCATCTGCTGAGGATAATATCAGTTCGTAAGGGAAGTCACGAATCAATTCCACCAGCGATGGTGTACAATATATTTTTAAGCTCTCAAAGCCATTTGCATTTGCATTCACGTTGTAGCATTGGATCATTTTTAAGGTTGCATTGGAAAAACACTTAAATCTTAAAGTGCGCTTCGCAACTCCACAGTCAGATCGATGCACGTATTGCTTTTTAAAAGCGCGGCTGATAACATAATAAATTATGGCTCTAATGATGTTTACAATTGCTTCAGTAAATCAATTCAATTAAAAAAGAGCAGAAAGCCACTTTCCTTAAATTATAATGCAATCCGATGTCTTCTACAAAAGTATTCGCCGCGACTTGCATTTTCCATTATATGCAACGTATATTACTACACAACTATTGCTTTTTAAACTGAAATCAAGTCATTGTGAGAGGAAAATTTCTACAGAATTCTTTTTCGTGCATTTTCGCATGTAAAGAACTGTTCGCATTGGAAAAGCTTACGAAAGAAATAACCAAAATTATCTGGAAACGTTAATAGTTCACGTGTAAAAATAACTTAAGTTTGTTTTTTAATCGCTAGCCATACATGTCTCCCATCATTCTGAGAGAATATTAAAATCGTGCCGAACGGACGTATGATCTTTTGAAGCTATTTACAAAAGGGTGCTGTTTTTGGGGCGGGGGCATCCTTAGAAAGGGAAGACTCACTCAGATAGAGAGAGAACAAAACTAGGGCGAGGAATGTCTAGTGAATACAACGAAAATGGCAGCGCATGACCGTCCAGTGCTGCTATTGCTTGTGATACTCACAATCTATAGAGAACTAATCGCCATAACTGAGAATGTGAAGGATATTCAGCTTTGGCTTAAATGAATGTTAGCGACTACCCTAACTGACAAAATCGTACTTGCGGCTCCTATCTGATGTATCGCGTTCACTAACGCTTACCTGTGCATTAAGCAGGAAAAATAGCTCTTCTTACTTTCCATATATAGCGATTCTTTTAATAAGGAACCTAACTTACCTAAATTTAAAAAAAAAAAAAAAAAATTATTTTATGCTTTTTACTGCAATAAGTTACACTGTTGCCTTAAGGTTGATAGGCTCATTTTCAGATGGAGAAGTTACAGTTTGGTAAATACTTACGGTCATAAGAAATTCATCGATTAAGAAAGTCGGTAATCACTTATTTATATTATACATGACCGATAGAGAGGTTCTTAACTTCGAGTCGTGGTCATACGACGGAATCAAAATTTATTTCTTTTCAACTTTTGATATTCAATTTTAAATACAATTAAAGATCAACTTAAAAAGATCAATGCCATTAGATACCCTACACCGCTTCGCCTAGCACAATTATTCACTCGTTTTGATAATAATACGCAAAAATTACGTATCATTTTCACGCGAAGGCATACGTCCGCGTATTGGAGGACTCCTAAAACATCACATGATGAGACCGAAATTTAGTAAACTTTGATTTACTTCCTAAAACTTTTATTACGTTTCCGTCATAAAAAACGAGAAAATAATAGACTTTCTCTCCATGTAAGGGCATGCTTTCCATGGTAACCCCTACATATGATAGGGTCCAAAAATTACACCAATATGATCTAAGTTCCGTACATTTAAGTTTTGTTCGGAATCTTTCTAAAGGGGTTACTAATCATGAGAAATCCTACTCGGAGTAGGGTCCAAGAAATAGACTCGTCAGGTTGAAATTTGGTCCGCTTAAGATTTATGTCAAACGTTAACAACTACATTTTTTTGCCATATAAAGATTTGAATTTCCTGAGCATCCATATATGCGGGAGTATCCGAAAAACGACTTGCGTGGGTATTATTGTGGGTATGTGAATTTGCTGTTATGATTTAATCTTCACCATGAAATATCAAACATTATATCATTGTATCACATAAGGATTACGTTTTCTTAGGAAAGAATATGTGAAAGGGTATTCAAAAAATTGCACCTGCGAAGCCATATTTTTCATAGCAATTTAAAAAAGCCAAGTATTTTTAGCCAGCGAATTTTATCGAAAAATTTTGAAAATTATAATTGTTTTCCATTTAACAACTTGGCGTGTGGTCGAAAAAGTGCACCGATTCTAACCATTTTCAATAGCGTTTATCCTTGGGTCAAAACACGCCTTCATCCAAACTTCATGCAAATATTTCAAAAATTGCGAAATTGTAGATTGAACCAAAAAATACATGGACAAACATCAGACGGACAGACGGAAAAACACTCTTAATTCGATTGAAGAATTCATCCATGCAAACTTAATATGCCCTGTATTATAAGTAGTGTAGGGTGTAAGAACAACTAAAAACATTTGAGCACTTTAGGAAGAAGCCTTATGCCTACAAAAAAGTAAAGAGCATTTTTGTATAAATTTTTTATTCATTACAACACCACCTTGGTTTGGAACTTTCATCATCTTTCATAACCTAAACTAGTTTCCAGTTCCATTTCGTCACGAATAACAGACATTCACGGACAGTGCCTACCTAATTAAGCAGCAAATCATATATTCATATAGATATATTTGAGATCAAATCTTTGAAGAAAACTTTTGAAACTGTTCATTAAACAAACAGACAAGTAGACAAACAAACAATTATTTCTTGGTATGTTACATGGGTACACTGCCGTGAAGTCTTAATCTCCGCCTTAATGCCCGATGGCAGCCCCTAGGGTGATTAGACAGACAGACAGACAGACAGAAAAATGTAGCTTAGTCAACTTATATATACACACACATACATATAAACATATATATTTATTTAGGAATGCAGCTCAGGTGCCACATTACCACTTTACAAAGGATTGACCAATTTATTACACCATCCGCGACGGACATAAGTATGCACAGCTTTACCGTAGACCAGCGTAGAAAACTATAGGGGACAGGGTTTGGACATCGTAATAAAATGCCTGAAAAGCCTAAAGATATAATTCAAAATCTTGTAAAGCAAACAAATGCTAGAGGCGCTGACATTGTCGCGTTATACATTATTTGCTAACATTCAGTTGAACGTCCATTACTTTATTAACGCGATTTCGTTGTTCGTTGCAGCAGTGAGTAGGCAAGATACGTCAATGAACATCCTAGGCTTTACTTGATAAATTACTTGATCCCTTATACCCAAGTAGTGTTACGAGTGTAATGACAAAAATAGTACACCCATCCTCTTCCGATGGATGTAAAAGAACAAGAATATTTTGACATAATCGTAACACCGTAAGTGCTTACGTTCTTGCTGTTAAGATGTTTTCTTCCTTTCGAGAAACTTTATTATAATCTTTTCTCCGATATATTGATCATCAAACTTTTTAAAAATAATTATGCCTCTCTTTGGTGGGACAACTTGAACCAGAAGTCATTTGTGTTCATTTTTCAATTGAATTAATTTTATTAATTTTTTTTTTTTTAATTTATCTATAAATTAAATTATCTTTTCCCTCCATAGAAGAATTGTAGGATAATTTCTAAAAATCTCCGCATAATTTTCAATTTAAAAATTTTTAATAATTTTATTTAATTTAACTTACTTTGCATCAATGCTTTCTAATTTTAATTTTACTTTCTTTTTTTTTATTAGATTTTTAGTTCATTTTATTTGATTTATATATTTGCTTATTTTTTTTTTTTTTTTTAGTTTATTTGAATTTTTCCTTCTAATAAAATTTTTTTATAATTTTATTTAATTTAATTTAGTATTAAAAAAAAAAAAAAAAAATTTTTTTTCTTTTTAAAATTTTTTTAATTCCAACCATTTATTGTATTTTTTTGTTAAATAATTTTTATTTTTTCTTAACTAAGTTGAAAATCAAGCGTTACACGTAACCGTTCATAGCAACTAACTAAAGCAAACTGAAAACTGATTTCGTTACAACGAACAGGATATAACAACACATTGCCAGAGTTGGCTATGAGCCAAATCAACATATATGTAAATCATAATGGCTAAGAAAGTAGAAAATGACGACGAAAGAGAGAAAAAGTGAAAATGAAACTTTTTGCAACAACAGAACGAGCGAATGTACAAATACTACGGCACTTGTGACACGTTACACTAATATCGCATATGCAAAAGCATACCGCATACAGTGTAGTAGTAGTAGCAGCGTATATGTATATATGTATATATATATATGTGTGGGTGTAGTTCTCTACACAAATACATACATATATGTGTACGTTTGTTTTAACATGTGCAACAACGCTATTCAATAAAAAGGGTAGTAGAGCGATGCTCGAGACAAGGATTTTAAAAATTAGAAATCAAAAATTAATATATGAATTAAAATAAAAGCGTTATTTATAAATTAAATTAAAATAAATTAAATAAAAAGTAAAATAAAACAAAACAATCTATAATTTAATAGACATTTGGAACAAACTATCGCTTTAGTTACACGAACAGGAAGCAATCATGGGCAATCTACTGAACATGCTTTGATTGGCACATTGGTTGACCGGCCAGTCACGAGCTTATAACTGTTTTAGAACAATTGAAAACGGATAATATTAAACACAGATGCGGATAATAAATAATGGATAAAAGAGAAACGATAAACTTGGCATCACACTTACACGTGATGCCAAGGACCTTAAGCTTGTCTCTATAGAATGAATTAATACAATTCTGTAGAGAATTGCATTTGTATCAAGGGTTCGGTATAGAGTGCGACAAAATCACTATTAGTGGATGATGCTTTCATCCCAATTTAAACAAAAGTCGGATATCGAATGAACATAATGTAAAGAAAATTGAAACGATTTTCTTAATGCAAAAGGAAAATAAATAAATATTATGATTAATTAAGTTCCTTATGTATGTGTATTTATCAATTTTTTTTTTATCCGATCTTTTTGAAAGTCAAACCTTTGCATATCCAATTATATCAATTTTCAACCTCGTAAGAGTTTTTTTCATATCTTCGAAAAATTCCCCTTCTTCCTTGATCTTCCTTCAGATCTTTTCTCTTACTTTTTGGTTTTATCCGCAAAGTAAAAACTTGACATCATTTATACAGCGCACATATATATATATATAAAAGCTTTAATCCTATATAGAATTGAATTTATTTTTTTGAAAATTCTATATATAGTATACGACAAAAATGCGATCAATAAATTGTAAGATTTTTATTCGCATGTCAGATATCAAGTCACGCATAATGGATAAATCGAAGCCAATAAATAATGGACAAAAAAAGGTAGGTAACAAACAAAACGACAACCAAATTTTAAACGTGTCCATTAAATGAATACATGAATCTGAACGGATAATAATGACATAAGTCGTCAAGGGCAAAGAAAGGCAACATTTTTGTCCCTAATTGAAATATTGCTTTAAAGTCATAAGCTAACATACAAGTATGGCGTAGAAAATAATCGAGAAAATATAATTTTTTAACTCTAACATCATTCGTAGTGCAAGGGTATCATAAGTCAAGATATGGCCACGTTTTATAAATTTATCTGTCCGTCTGTCTTGTTTTCTTGTGTTTAACTTAGAGATCGTTATTTTTGAGATATTTTGATGAGATTTGGTGCATCGACATATTGCGGCCCAGGTACGGCCCAAGCTATTGAAAATGGTTCGTATCGGAGCGTGTGGTTAACACCTTATTTGGCAAACTGGTGTAGGATATTTAATGATGTCCCTGTATCCCACTATAGTGGGATCGTCTCAATCGTATATGTCCCATCAAATAATTATTGGATAATGCCCGCCCCATATACTATTTAGTGATCAAAAAGTATGCGAAAGGCAACGATTAATGATCGGATAAGAGTCAACGGATAATGCTTAACGAGGACTGATATGTTTCGTTCACAAATCAAAAACTGTGTAATCGATGGGAAATATTATACATTAGTTGCGTGAAATAACTAATAAATAATGATCAGACAATGGTCGGACAATGGTCGGGCAATGGTCGGATGTTGGTCAATAAATAATTGATGGTGAGCAGAGTTTAACAATTTTATAAACCTTTCACATAATAAGGACGGTATCTGAGAGCCTACGACGGAAATTGAATATATATTCGATAGTTTCATAGATCGATTTAATATAAAAAGTCTTATACACATATTGATGGATTTTCATCAACTCAGTGAACTTATTCAATGTTAAGTGGAATGATCGGATAATTGCATAATAAAAATGCATAATTTTCATAGAATCCACCTAATGTAGAGGCTTCGCTGAGAAGATTTACTCTGCTTTCAAATAATTGCAGAGTTTAAAACTTTTTATTTGATGCATACTTTAGGAAAACTTTTTTGAAAGTTTCATTATATTTACGAACATTTAAATGATGTATCAGGTTAAAGATTTTTTGCGAAATCTCTTGAGGTTTTCACGCACACGAATGAACTTAATTAGTAATTCCAATTCTGATAAAATCAAAAATTCGAATGAAATGAAATGAAAAAGGAAACGTGCTCATGGACGGACATAATACACCTAACTCAGAATTTTACGCTTTAAGCGACCGCTTCTGTTCACTGCTAGAATTTCGAAATTGAAAACAAAGCTAAAAAAATATTTTTTTCGAACATATTTCGAACATACGTAAACAAATGCAAAAAGTGAGCTACAGATTTATTCATATAAAGCCAAACGTGGTACTTCACTTGGCCCTTCCCTTCCTTGTGGTTCTGGCAATGGGTCGAACGAAATAATTTGCACCAAGGGCGTTAAGGTGGCTTCAGTAAACGCATTTCAGCTTTCTGGGTAATGTGAGCTTAAGTTTAAATAAATATTTGCTCGAAACTGTTGGTTTTTAATGCCAACCTATTAACAGAGCACATTTTATAAGCAGATGTTATAGTATATTTAAGATTAACGGATGGACGGATCAACGCGATAATCGCGATAAAGACTACTATGTCCAACAATTCTTATAATCTGCAAAATCAGCGAAAGAAATTTCCGCGTATTATAATGTTGCAAACAAAGTGAGAAAATTAACAAACCGTCGTTCTTTAATGGAAGATGCAAAAGTAAACCAAATACTAAGTGCGTTTAAAAGATGATAAGGGAGAAATTTTTAGCAAAATAAAAGCATATTTCGATCTTAAATATTTTTCAAGTTTTAATGTTTTATATGCACACAAAATAAAAACGCACAGGAAAATCGAGAACGGAAACTGAGGAGTTCATATACTTCCGTTACCGGCAAATGCATAAATGCAACTAAAGTAAAGGGAATAAAACGAATAAATAAATAAATAATAAAATAAAAAAAAAAAAACAAAAAAGAAAAACGAAAAACCCGAAAACAACAAAAACGAAATTCAAACATTAAGCGCTCATGTAAATAGAGCGAACTTTAAACTGAAAGCCAACTGTCAAACAGAAAAACAACAACAGATATAAATAAATAATCAAAATGCAATAAAAATGTAAGAACGGAAAAGAAAAAATAATTGCGCGCGCATACGTATACAGAAAAACAAATCCAAAACAAAACAAAAACAAATAAGAAATAAAAGCAACAGCAAAATTACACGTGATTTATACGAAAGTAAGACACGAAAGCCAAACAACAACAACAACAACAACAACAAAATAAAGAGCAGAAAAGGAAACTAAAGCCAAACATAAATATAAACACATAACGAACAAGAACAACTTGAAGATAAGCAGCAAAACATAAAAAGCAACAATTTTTCTTTGTTTCGTTTTTCAAGCCATGAAAGTGTGATAAGTACAAAAACGAAGGAAAAAAAAAACCAAATGAAAAAATGGAAAAAAAAATGCAACAATCAAATCTAGAGCATAACAAGTGCAAAGTGCTTAAGAATTATGTTGCGCTATAAATCATTATCATCACTAGCCTCGTTATCATTATAATAAGTAGTTGATCATTTTTTATGCTTTTTCTTCTTCTCCTTCTTCTTTTATTTTTCATGCCGCTGACAAAGGATTGGCTTATGCAAAGAAAAGAACGGTTAAAGCTAAACAAAAGAAAAAAAACATACCGAGATATAAGCGTAAGGACGCATGGACTTATGTACACTCACCATTAAAATATGACGTATACATTTAATTATCTATCCACTCCCCTCTCCATATAAGTAATCATCTATAAATCTTATTATTTTGTTTTGTTTCTTTTTTTTTTTTGGACGGGGGAACGCATTTCCTCCAACATAGCCTACTTTGACTTGACTGCTAGTGTATTAATCGGCGTAAGTGCGTGACGCGTTCACTTCCTTGCATGTTGCACATATATACATATTTATGTATGTATGCGTGTATATTTATACATATGTAGATTTATACAGAATCAAATGTCCGTACTACACTGCACTTCTCCGCACTGAAGACAGTATGGTAGCAGTAGTATTAAAGAGCATTCAACTTCGCACGAATTTCTAACTATAGCCTGCAAGTAAAGTGAATTACGCCTAAGTGGATCACTCTCCGATGCAATATCGATCAATGAAACTACGCTAAAAGCAATATCAATTTCTCTTCGAATTTCTGAGACCTTAACACTGCGACCAATAGGCGGAAAACAAACGGTACAGGTATTGCTTCATCTAATATGTGCATTTATTTAAAAAATGGCGAAACTAATATACTCTTGATACAGATTGTCAAAAAAAAAAAAAATAAATAAATAAATAAAAAATATTAAGAGAGAAAAAAAAAGCATTGAAAAATCGTGACAATATTTCAATCGCCTTAATTCGAGAGAATAAAAAGTGAAGCATATCGAGCGCACAAAAAAAAAACATGCAATTCATTCATGCGTTTGTTCAATAGGTTTATGTATTGTATGTACAGATGTGTGCGTTAGTTAAACACAATGTCATACACAGTCTCTGTTGTTGACTAAGCTGGTAAATCACGTGTATCTCATAATAAATAATTTGTTTATGTTCTCCTTACAAAATGCTTCTTCAACGTCAATACGCATACCTTCTCCACAGACTTGCCATGCCAACACATCAGATCAGATTTTGCATATATGTATATATAAAATATATATAAAATATATATAAAATATATATACGTATATGTTAGGAATTTTTTAAATCTATGTTTAAAAAGTAATTCTTTTCATTTCACTTATTTGCTTTTTTCAATTAAAATTTTTCTTATATTGTTTTTCAAATAAAATTCAAGTTTTTTGTATTAAAATATTTAATAATCATGCATTCTTTCCCCTTTCTCTGATTACTATTTTGTAATTGTTCAGTTATTGCTCCTATTGTTGTTGCTCTTGGTGTAGCCGAGTATATGAGTGATTTATTATGATTGCTTGTCAGTTTGTTTATAAATAGAATGTAAGGCAGATGGTTTTTCAATTGATATAAAGAAGGAAAATAAAAAACAAATGAAAAAGTTATATTCTCCTGGGGCCGAATCTCCAACACCTATCACTTTTATCTCAAAAGGACTTGGCAAAAATGGATATTTCAATAATCCCCCATATCGGACAACTGTGACTGACTTTATCCACTTTTATGCTCGGACATTACGATCACTCGTAAATTGATATACGTAGAAAATGTTATCACAGTATGCTTCGTAGTTTATGAGTAAAGAGAAAAACATTTGATTACTTTCGCTTTTAAATTATTGTATACTGCGGTCGCAGCCTTTGGCCCATTTTCAATATCAAGCTGAGTGCAAGCACCTGCGGATATTGTGCTACATTTCAAGTCTTTAACTTAATTTTTTCGTATGGAAGAATATTTGCTAGATTCATTTGACCGACGAATATATAGGTAAACGGACCTGATGCCAAATTTGTTATTAATCAAAACTATATTTACACTTTGTAGTGTCCTTTGTACTTTCCTCTTTATGTTACAAATGTTTTGATAACATGAATATGTATCCGACTTCCCATTGGCGGATGTAAATCACGTTTTCATTCTTAATAATTAAAATTCTAATTTTTGTGACGTCTACTAGGACGTATGAGTTTTATCAAATATCTTTTTCTATCTATTATCCGCCTAAGCAGCCAAGCAAGTAAGAATCGCGACCACAAAGTCAGTGTTCGCGGATTCAAATCTCAATGCTGTAGAATAAACATTGATCGTAGCTATAGTGAGCATTCAGCCGATAAAGACATAACACTTATCGATTGGGCTCACATCCACTGGGCTGCAGCTACCTCCTCCATATTTCTATCTATCTTTCTCTTTCCCCACTTCTTTTTGATCGTCATCGCGAGTAGGAGACACCCATTGCGTCAAAAAACAAAGTAAGAAAATTATATTCGGTTTTTTATACCCGGCTCCGTTATTCTAAAGCAAACCAAAAAAGTAAAATAACGAAATTTTCAAGTTCCATAACATGGAGTAGGCGCGGCTGATTTTCGCTATTTTCAAAATAACAGTGTTTGTCGCATACGCGTGTGGGCGTTGCAGGCGTGTCCTTGGAAAACCATTTAACCATTTTCAAATTCTTTTGAAAATTTTCAGACGATATCTTCATTTTCGCTAACGGGAGCATGTTTATCATAAATACTACACATTTGCGTATACAGACAGATCGACAGACGAATAGACAGACATGTTTAGATGTCTTTCGAATTTGAAACTGGCCAAGAATTTTCTTTATTGGGTGTTTGAAACTGTTTGTTATAAAAAAATTGAAAAAAAAAATAAAATTTTGATACACTATAGTATTGGGTAGACGGTTTCAAAGTTTCTCATTATTGGACACATGTTACAGCGTCGCCCATAGAATATGCGTTCAAATTTCACATTTATTGTACATTTATTTGCCATAATAGTTTATGAGTAATGATCACAAAATGAATTTTTTTTTTTTTCCTTTTTAGAAACAGAGGCGTTCGCATTTTACGTAGCCCTGCAGGCGTGCCGTTCAACCGCTTTGGCCTATTTTCAATACCAACCTGCGTACAAGAACTTCCAATATTTTTGTCAAATTTGAAGTTGACAGCTTCATTTTTACAGCCCAGAGTACGTTTACAACGGACATTGTACAGACAGACAGAGAGACAGACAAATTTGCTTAAATCGATTTAGAATTTGATGCTGGTCAAGAATACATATATATATATATATATACATTGTGGGATCTCTGATGCTTCTTTCTGGACGTTGCAAACGTTTTGACAAAATGAATATATGCCTCATCCGTCGGTGACGTGTATAAAAATGTAAATAAAATGTAAACTAATCCTAATATTTTTCCTGTTTGCTTTACTATGAGCAAATTCCTTTAAATATTTCCATGGCTGCCACTCAAACCCGTTTTAAGGGGTCTACATTTTGATAACCAAGTTATTGTTAACAGTAACTTTGATTTGAAGTTTTGCTTAACAACTCTGTTGTCACTGATAATCAAAATTAAAAAAGCTTGGTATGAATATTGGGATGGAATTTTTTAATGTTTTTTTTCCTGTCTCTTTTCGGAGCGAAAATACATCTCGCAACGATTTCTGAATACTTAGACACCTTTAGTATAAGATGATATGAAGAAATTTTTAAAAGTTTCCGTCCACTTCAAATTTGATTGTATTCTATATATACGGGTGGCGGGGTACTATATTATCTAATCAGATTAGAAAGACAATTGAATCCTTTAATCTATTAAGAAAAATAATTAGCAAAGAGTTAATTATATCCAAAAAAAATTTGTTTGCTTAACAGTCTACCTCCGTAAGGCCCAATAGGAAGTTTTTAGAATAAAAGGAGAACGCCCGAGAGAGGCATTTCAAGCATTAAAGCCATGAATAACTGGTTGGATAAGTTGCTTAAGAAAAACACATTAAATTGCTCGCTAATTAGGGGCAAGCCATACTTGGCAGTAGAAGAACACTAAGCTTGAATCGTCTTAGCGGCGCGCGCAGCACACGTCACCTCATTAGGAAAGAATATAATGGACCTTCTATATAATGGACCTTCATTCATGGACATTATGAAGCACAGATGAAGACAACATTCTACGCCTGTTTCTATTCCTACTCAGCTGTACAGGAAGACTTTCGAAAAATGTCAGGGAAACCAAAATGCGCAGTGTCGCAGCGAGTGGTCGCAAAAGTATCTGGTTCGATAAGAAATACACCTGAAAGTGGGCATCTTTTAGTTACATATACTATTGCGAATAATATTCAGTAACTTCGATATCCGTCAAGTTTCTCGAAATAGGTAGCAACTGCAGACTCCAACTGCATAATTTTTGCTTGCAACTTTTCCAAATTTTATAAAGAAATGACAACGCGCGGGGTTTATTTTTCGAAGGTATGGTATGTGAGGAATCAATATCAACTTTAACCTTTTTATTTTGACCATCGCAATAAACGAGTTGTGATGGAACAATATTTACTTTCTCGTCATCTTCTTTTCGTTTCATTAGTCGAACGTTGTCATAAGTTTTTATAGCAAACGCCGGTGTGTCTTTTTGATTTTTAAAACTTAATCAAGGGAAATGGTTGCACACGCATCCCAGCAAACTGATGTTGTAGTTCTATTAACAAATGGAAATGCCTTCGCCTTTTTCGCAGTCGATTCTTCTCGTTTAGACGCAAAGTGCTGGACCCGTGCTGCATTCATGGGTTATCTAATCTATACAACAATCCAGTTTTGTTGCTGTGAAGCATCCCCAACTACTTAGGGATTGAGAACCCCTGATATGCGCTATTTTCGTTTTATTGCATTGAGCAAACACGGCATCGCTTTTGCACACAACTTTGTTACATTCAAATTTTAAGTCATTATGTGACATACAATACCACGTGAAATACCTACCATGCGTGCAAACTAAACAAGCTTTCCATTGACGATCGGTCACTCAATAACATTTGATGGCATTTGTTCACTACTTTTGAGGTGATCAGCTCATTTGATCGACCGTCGCTATATTGAGGTTGGCCGCGTGTATCGCTTAATTTTGTCTTGCTGCTTTAAGTGAAAGAGCGCACTTGCTCAAAATAGAATTTAGCTTGATTTTAATAATGTTTGCAAGGCGAGCTTTGAAATGAAAGCATTCTGTCTTGGGACTATGCACAATGCGTTTTTTTTGTTTTTGCGTTTCACTCAACGATTCGCTGAAAGATTGAAAATATTCGTGGCTGTCAAAGAAAACTAAATACATTAGCTTTTTCAAAATTGGAACTGAAGCGTCATAAGGTTAGCGCACTTGCCATTACGATTAACACTCGCAAACGAAAGCCTTAGTCGTTATGTTTTGTTGGAATTTTCCGAAACTAGATTCATATCGTTATATACAAAATGTGATTGAAAATGAATGAAAAATTCAAACGTTTGTTGTCACCTGCTTTAAGGGTCGTAATAACAACAAGCAACGTAACATGAAATTAACTCTCGAAGGCGCTAAAGGATGAAGAGTGAATTGATTGAGAGTGCAAGAGTTCAAAATGAAAAGCAACGCACAACGGCCGTAAGCAGTGACATTGCCAGCACTGTGCTTACTTAGTCGACCCTTATTATGTTTATTGTGCTAACGTATGTCTCAATGTAAATAATTAAAAATAAATATATATTTAGTAAAATCATTACACGCTTCGAATATTTATTTACGTATTTTTCTATGGCAAGTTAACGGATTAATATTTAAAGTGTAGGCTAGAAAAAGTAAATAAGGAGTAATTTTGCACATTATTCGCTAGCCGTACTCTGTAATATTCAAATAATTTGTAAAGCTGACAGGTATTCAAGATGCGCTTTAGAAAGAATAAAGCTTTTTACGCTTCTTACGTGATTTAATTGAACTTTTCTTTCTCTGCTGCAGTTGTGAGCACTTCTGCACTTGGACTGCATATCTGTGCAGTTATACGTTTGAATAAAACAAAATATTCTGATTTATTCCTCTTCTTCTATACGGGCTCGTTTTTGTTTTTTTTTTTGTTTGTTGTTCTTTACTATTAATATATATTTCATTTCTTCTGCTTATAGCACATACACTAAACATTTTGTTTCCATGTTTTTTTTTTTTTTTCTGTTGATAGTTTATTTTCAATAATTTTGAAAAATTGTATTTCACATATGAAATAATTTGTTGTTGTTGTTTGTAAAGCGCGTAAACTTTAGAAAAAGAAAAAACAAAATTTTTATAAAATATATAAAATGTTTTTCTCTTCCTTTTGAACACTACGAGCTAAACACGTTCAATAATTATCTTAGACTAAAAAGTAATAATAAAATAACGGGGCATGAAATTTACTGATGCTTAAGTAAAATGAAAGTAAAAAAAAAAAAAAAAAAAAATGAAAAGAAATGAAATTCAAAAGAATAGCAAAAAAAAAAAGAAGAAATCTTTACGGCATAAAAGACACAAAACAGTAGACAGAGAGTCACATTTCGTTTGACGGTAAGAAAAATATTTAACTGCTGGTGGGTAGTAAGTAATTTAAAACGTGTGCGAAACAGCAACATTTTTGGTTTTATAAATGATCAAAATCCAGAACGAAACGAAAGAAATCGAAATGCGCTACTCACCTCAAAACGAATCTTGAACGCCCATCACCAGCACTCAACAAAATATGTATATATATAAAAATACTTAATGCTTAAATGTCGCAACTTTTCTGCTCGATTGGAGAATAGCAGAATGATAAATATGTTGTTGTTGTTGAATACAAACTGTCTTTTACTTACGTAATGCAAGAAGAAAATATTTGTCGGGCAATTTCAAGTTCATATCTATGCTTGGTATTAAGCATATTGCATATTGAAAGGATATTCAAAGTTTTGTTTTTATTTCGAGATAAGTTTAATGTTTGGTGTAATGAGTTTATAAAACGCCCATATCCCTTTGTTAATATTGTTCGGCGAATTTAAATGAAGACTATTTACATGGATTTTCACTTTCTCACGACATTTTTCCAAGTGTAAGACATTTAATAACAAGCGGACAGACAGACTCACATGAACGTAACTATTGATGAATGTAACCTTCACAACTTCATGTATATATATATATATATAAATATATATAATTGCTGATGCTTATCAATAATTCTTAATAAGTGTAAAACGAGCCAAGTAGCATAAAAAAATTAATATAATCCTCGCCTTGTACTGTGAATATAAAAGTTGTCAGCTTAGTTCACCTTCACCGAATTTCTTTACTTTTCTCACCTTACGTCTCTCTTTATGTGAGTGCATTCGGTTACGCTACATTGTCTTTGACATAATTTATATTTATAAGCAGTAAGTGATTGGACATGTGAACGGATGGTTTGCACTCCTTTCGCAACTTACCTCTCTAGGGTATATAGGGAAATAATAGGGAAACAAGCGGGCAAAATGAGCTCACTTGAGCTTGATCTACATGTCTGACGTTGCGGTTGTCAATTGCAAATGACAGGCATTCATTGATGATAATGAAAAATGTTTATGAAAAAATGCATATAACGTGCATAGAAAGAAATGAATATTTGTCATGTGTGGGTAATTTTTATTATTATTATTATTATTGTTGTTGTAATGGATGATGCTTTTGCTGCTACTGCTATTATTGTTATTATTGTTGTTGCACGGAAAGACATACTCAACCGTCGCAAATATATGTTCGTGTGATATCTTTCTCTCCAAGTTCTATAAATACTTGAACGTAAAAGTGAAGCTTAAAGCATATGTAAATACTTTTGCTAGATTTGTGTATCCACATCTATATCGTACATACATAATAGTACATATATAGAGCAAGTGTTGTAATGCATACTCATGCATGCATTTATCATGAGTTGTGTTGAATTTCTAATCAAATGTGTGTTAAATACGTGGAATTTTTAGTTTCTATACTTTTTAAATAACTAAATGAATATCAATAACACTTATACGCCCCGACTGCTCATTGCTGCATTACTGCTCCTATTTACATTGAATCGAAACAAAATAACGGTTCGTTAATATAATTGCAAGGCTTGTAACGGCCATACATTTTCCAGACGATAACATGATCGATCACTTAATCTATCAAGCTCCTAAAAACGATGATGCGGACGTGAACACCAGCATCTTCTATAATCAATTATTTCACTTAAAATATCTCCATCACACAATACCATATTAGCAAACCACGCAATAAGAATTAGAGCGACTGTTGATATTCTTATGAGGCTAGCGCAAGAAGTACTTCAGTCGACAAGGAATACTTAAAAATTTAGCATATAATATCTTTCCCTCTTCTTTTGGGTCGATACACCGTTTTTTTCGACGTCCAACGGTTTGGCACATTATTTATAGTAAGAACTTTTGAGCTCGGTTGTACGATATCAATCTCTGTTTGATGTCAAATAAGTTCCAGAAAGAGTCTATAAAAATCAATGCGTTATAATTTCCGTGCATGCTGGAAATAGAAATCACAGCAACTAAGTGACGAAGAATGAAAAAATATATCCATTTTTTATCTTCAAACTCAGATATTTTCTGGAACATATTTTTTGGAAAATGAATTTTAAATTACAGTCTGACGTTTACTTGTTATTATATATCATATAATATATATATATTATCATATGTTCCTTTTTAATCAGCTACAAAAACGTTGTTATGCTTGATGAAGCTCACACGAAGCGTAACCTTTATTATATATATATGTACATGTTATATTTCTTTGTTGCTACAAATTTAAATGAAGGCAATGAATGTGAATTGATTTCGTGTGTAAAGGTAAACGTATCATTTGAAGTAGATCATGCGGCACTAAGAATAACATCCTCTCTAGGTATGAACCAAATATTCTCGTCACTAAGGGCTCGTTGTATGTACAACATAAGATATTAATGAACGATGCGTAGCAACATGATGACACATATATCTTGGAGAGAGATAGATAAGCATAGCCTCGGATCTCTAGCACTTTGGAAAATGTTTGATTGGAGACAGCGTGCAACTTTCATAGAATCACTCTGAAGTGAGGGAATTTTTGTACATCTCCATCGTAACCAACTTCATTAGGTCACTGTTTAAAGGATTGTTACTAAGCAGATTGATATAAGTGAAAAGGCGCTTGTATGCCTTTAACCAAACACTCTTTTTATCGTTTAGTTTGCTTCAACAATGAATCAAAAATTTAAGAAATTATTTTCGTATTAGAAAAAAAGGAAATAAAATCAAATTAATTTTAAAGGGTTCCAAAGAACGCAAAAGTTTTTTTTTTGGAAAAAAAAAAGGCTAAAAGAATTGTTGATTAAACTTTTCAAATAATGAAAAAAAGGGAGATTTCTTGTAATTCTAAGTTTATTACATTAAGATGAAAAGATTTAAAGAAATGTTTACTCTTCGTTTTAAAAGATCTTCAGACCTTAACAGCCACCACTAAATTGCATTGCTTTGTCTGTAGTATTGAAGGAACGTTAAAGCTTTTGATTCACAATTTAAGTTAAATGTTTATAATTAAAGAATTTTTCTCTTCAATTCATCTCCTTTGACGTTATGTCGTGACGTAAATTCTCGTTTCGTTTGACGTTTCCTTAAACGACACTCTCATATTCTTTTATGTCATGGCATTCATTTTCATTAATTCCTATAAATCATTCGACATTTTCAAAAGTAAAGTAAATTACCTTCGATTACCGCAATGTTAAATACATCTACGAAACGTTTGCAGGCGTTGTTTTGGGTGAACTTTAATGCAAACGTTACAAGCGAAAATATTTTAAAGTCTTATATTATTTCTGAGCTATTACTATCCGCACTGCAGAAAGTAGTAGTAGTAGTAGTAGTAGTAGTAGTAGTAGTAGTAGTAGCAGTAGTAGTAGTAGTAGTAGTAGTAGCAGTAGTACATTTATCTTGTCAGAATGTTTGCAGTACCAGACAGCGGCTCTAGAGATTTTATATAAATTTGAATCGACGTGGGTACATATGACAGTCCGTTGGTGCAACCTTCCATCGCTCCGCAGTTCCGTGCGTCCCTTTATCTGACTGTTTATAGATCCATTTATCCGCCTGTCCATCGGTCTATGTGTGCGCCGGTGCATTCAACCGCTTACATGGTGCCTATGCTAAACTGGTTTCTGGTCAAAAAAATCAGCTTAAGACAGAAAGACATTAAAAGTTGTTGAACGCAAGCTGGTGTTGAAAATCGATCTAGCAACACGCTCACAGTACAACATAAGCTAAGAACGCTAAGAAACAAAAAAAAAAAAATTTCAGACATTTGTCGCCTTATTGTAAAAAACTGATAATACAGTTACTATTCAAAATGTTGTCCATCGGAACAACAACCGTAACTAACCGTTTTATGGGTATCGTGGTAAGAATACATGCTACAGATTGAAACCAGTGCTATTCAGAATGGGTAATGCCTGCTGATTACAGCGAAGAGGGTAGTAGTACCTTCCACTTTAGTACTGCTAAGGTTTTTAAGGCGGCTTTGGACATATGAAAACTTTTGGCATATTCTGCTGCTTTTCCCTCTTATTAGTACCAATTGTTATTGATAGCGATCTTCAATTCAATTCATCACGCCCATAATGGCGACCATCAGGGCTATTCAACTCTATCGCCCATTTTAATCGCTTGCGTAGCTTGCCTTCGAACTACTTGTGCTTTGTCTGTCGTAATGCATCGCCGCTGCTTACCACTCGCAGGAATTTGTTTTGCGTTAAGCAGAAAAAGTGAAGTTTTCCACAAATGGTGACGAATTTGACTCATATGCTGACTGATTTTCAAATGAGAATATCTTAACAATGCGGACACAAATCGCTTAACGTTTTGCATTCAGTCATCTTAACAAACACGAAAGTTTATTGTTTGATATCTACATTCGTATACGTCCACCGTCACTTACCGCTAAAAAACTATCCATTGGAAAACCGCGAAAGCAAACTTGTACACCTATCATTATATAATATAATATGTAACATACATATAATATAATACATACATACTAATATAATAAATACATAAGAAATAAAATAAATATTATTACGAAAGTAAAAAATAAATGGAATCATTCAGAAGAACGTATGACAATGTCTCTCTCTCTCCCTCTCTCTCTCCCTCTCTCTTTCTCTCTCTCTCTCTCTCTCCGCCTCCCACAAACCAAATTACAAAGGACTTACAAGACATGGAACACAGAGTTGCAAGAACATATATTATCCCGCCTGGCCGCTGGCCTGAGATGACGATGTTTCTGACCAACTTTACAAATGCTACATGATCTCTTAAAACTCACTCCATATATTAAGCTTTCCATTGCGTATGTTATGCTTTTGCGTGGAAATGACAATGCCCTACATGTGTCCTCTATATGTCCTACATATGTCCTATAGTTACAAGTTAATCAAACGTTTAGCATAATTAGGTAGACATTCCTACCATTTTTATCCGTTTTATATGCCATTTATATCCGTATAGTAGGTTTGGAAGAAGACGCGCTTGTTGCCACCAAAATTCCAATGCTTGACGAAAAGAGCTGCAGCAATTCCGTATACTTTGTCAATTATGATGTTAATAGCGTTGGACTTTAGTAAAAGATACAACGTAACGGTAGATTGTTCGGAAACTGAAAGCCTTGATTTGAAGATTCATCTAGAATATATGACGGAAGTTGAATCCAAATATATCTTATATTTTGATATCTAACCCATTTAATGCAGTAGCTGATGTCCTTACGACGTATTTACATTCATTTCAAATCGTTTCCCAGCAAAGATATTTTCGCGTAGCTTCACTGAGGCGGTCGTTGAAGAGATACGAGCGTGAGAGTGATTCAAACGCTTTCCAAGAAATTCTTCCAAGCCCAATTCTTCCGCTTCTGCCAAGAAATTAAAACTTTTTTATATAAAGTCTTTGCGATTGATTATGAATTCAGTCATGCATACCTTCATACAATTTCTTGTCGTTTGCTTTGTCGTTAGCACGGCAGCACGTTAAGTATAAAACGTGAAATTCTCTCCTTGCTAGATGCAGCCCAAACAGCACGTGCTAAGTGAATTGAGAAGATTATTTGCCCGTGAAAGGGTAGCTTTATTATCCTTAGGGATTGCTGAGTGATAGGCAAAAACTACAAAAAAATTTTTATAGAAGATTTCAAAACTTTAAACAAATTGAGCGCAACATTGTTTACATAGAGCTGACGATAACATATCCGTCTTCTTCGTATAACTTCATACTGCTTTGTATTTCTTTGCTTTTTCTAAATGTGCTGCCTCTTTGCTCTTTAAGCACTTTACCTCAAGACTTTTATGAAGAATACGAAAATTGTATGAGGTCTGAGGAAGAAGCCGTGATTCAGGAAGTTTTCTATTATTGCCCACAAATTTAATTAAAGATCCATAAGCTGTCAACGTGGCTGGGTATTTGAAAGGTATTGGCAAGCATCCAGAACGGCCTGTTGTCTAACAGCTTAGACATTTGGTACATCTTCATATGGCTGCCAGGATAGTCAACTTCGTTTTTTATATTGCGCGAATCGCGCATTTTCTTGTTTAGTTCTGTTTCAATTCTGCCCTCAACTAATTAAATCCGCCGCTTGCTATCTTTGTTTGTTTCTAAGTTTTCATGAAATTCACTTTAATTGAGCATGAAAGCGAACTTCGAAAACAATGTAAACGAAATCCTACTCATCTTTCACGATTTTCAAGGAAAACTAAACAGGTAGCTAAGTACTGGAAATGGTTTCAAAAAGCCAAAGGAAATCTGATCTTTACCACGGAACGTTAAGCAACAGTTACATGTACTCCCCTGTGCCATGTGCTTAACAATTTTCTTTTCTATTCCTCTTACGCAACTATAAGCAATGTTTTCTATTCCCCTATGACTTACTAAGGTTTCGTAAATATACGTTTGTTCGTACATTCTGCTTGTTATTTAACAAAAGGAAAAAAAAGTCCCTTTCTTAAATAACAAATTCCCTCCTTAGGAATAAAAGTAAAAAAACAAAAAAAGGGCTTTAATTGAATTTTAAACTTTTCTTTCCGGTATAGTACCATTTTGAAGTTGAGACGTTTGAACAATTAATTTTCTCAAATCAACACTTTGCTTAACAGCAGTGTATCTTTATAGCACATCTGTACATGCGTCAGTATATTTGTATGGCTTGGTTATGTACATTTAAACTCTTAACTTAATGTAATTTATGTTTAATGAGGAAAACTTTTTCTATTGGCCTTTCAAGTCTTAACCTTTATTCAGCTTCTGTCTTCCCTTCTTGGCGTTTGATTACTTCACTCATTTGATTTCAGGTTTTATCCGCTCTTGTGACCGGAATGATGCGTTAAATTATTCATATTGACTTAAATGAAGTTTAACGAGGCTTGCGTTCAATTTTGCTTCTTTTCGTTTTCCATATTACTATAGCGTAGAATAAACTCAACGAAACACTGTAAACAATAAGCAGAACTAATTATGCAAAGTTTTTTCCTTTGTTATATGACAAAGGAAAAAGAAATCAAAATGATTTTAATAATTTTTAATTTTACAAATGTGTATAAAATTGCTTCTTTTTTTTTTTTTTCAATTTCCTAAAAAGTATGCAAGAAAATTATCCCGTATATATGGCTCCAAAAAGTAAGCAATGAAAAATTGCTATTAAGCACTAAATTTAAACGATAAACTCGAACGATACGAGTAATAGAAAAATAAAAAAACAACTTAAACTCTGGGTGAATTGCATAGTCATCGAGAAAATGGGTCCTATATTCTGTGGCCCATCTTCAATGGTCCATTGCGG
>CCAG010017257.1:0-22770 GCA_001077435.1 Glossina morsitans morsitans | reverse complement strand
TAGAGTTAATGAATTTTTCTACGTCGTCGCTGTTCCCATTTATAGGCAAAGCGAAAGTAAATTCTCGTTTATGAATTATTTTTTCGATTTTTATAAGATTTCCATTAAAGGTCATATTACATTTGTTAAATATGTAGAAATGTGTTACGAAAATATAATGAAACTTTGTCTATCTCCCCACCAATTAAAATCGCGTTTACGATCCCCACGATCTTATATATTATTTAGAAGTAAATAATGTTTTTTTATCATCATTTATATCAGATTAAGTTTCAAAACCAAATAGTCGAGTTCGGACACAAGCCTTCAAGCTGGTTAGAAAAGTCATTATTGCCTCCTTTTTTCTGAATTATTGGTTTGAATTTGTAGAGCTCTTAGTTGAAAATTTTTAATTCGGCCTCAAATTTTTTTTTAATGAAATTCCAATATCCAGTTTAAAAATGAATCAACATCAGACGTGGATGATAATTAGTTACTAATATACAAGAATACAGGAATACAAGACGGCATGTGTGGCTTCCTAAGCGTAAAAAAGTTGTAAAAGTTACTGTGAAAGCATAAAAATCATAATAGCAAATATTCGTTGAATGAAAATGTTTGTTGCAAGTTTCTCAATGCATGGCTTTGGAGGCGTTCGACTTCAGAAACACTACAATGCTAAGCCGTACCATGTCCATTATGAAAGAAAAAACACCTTACAATATCAATTCAATAAAGGCGGCAATGCTTCCCAGGATTGCGACTAAAGCAAGATTTGCTTATGATAAAGATGCTTAATCAAATTTAGCTCATACTTACGTCTGGGAACCCATCTCTGATAGAGAAATTCTTCAAAGAACTGGGACAAGAAGAACAATTTCACCTTATAGCATCATTGGCCAAGGATTTCGAACCAATTATGTAAGACTAGATGCAAAAGATACCTTCATATTTTAATATCATAGGAATTAACAGTGAAATATTTAATGTGGACTGAATTTCCATATGGGAAACGCTACTGAAGCGAAACGAAATGCAGGCATTTTTGGAGGAATTGATAGCGGCCGAGTCCAAGAAAGGCCAAGAAGGACAAGGTAACGCTTTGTGTTTCATGGAATTGCTAGACAATCGTACGTGATGGGACATTTTCACACAGCTAGGCTGTGTTCGATTTCATTCTCTATTGTCAACAATTAATGCAACTAAAGCGTGAAATAGAATGAAAGCGCGCAGAATTAATCAACAGGAATAAGATTGCCCACACATTTTTAATTCATCAACATAACCTAAGAGTGCTTGCCATAAAACTTCAACCCCCTGCCATTTGTTATATGCCTTGAGTAATTCTCTTAAATACGTAGAGGAGGTCTACGTAAACTACTTGGTTTAGTGTTTGGTTTACAAATTACAGAAATTCTATAATGATTGCGTAATGGCTTAATTTGAAATGATTCGCGATGATACTTATGTCAGGAAGCAAAACGGTGTACGTTTGGTATACGAAGTTTTCCTTCAATATAAGAAAGTTTTTTTTTAAATTTTTATTGAAAAACGCCACGAACTTTTCCCTTAGTCTAATATATAAAATATGTGTCAGGATATAAGAGATATGAGTGATACATTAAACGAACGAATGTTTGACTAAATAATCTCCATTTTATAATCAAACATCGTGCAGCCACTAATAGTAAGTACGTAGGTATTATAACAGGGCCGTATATTACTTTTTGCTTGTTGTTCATTGCATATAAACGAAATTGTGTTTTGCTGTGAATTTTGTCACTGCATAGCTTCTGATAGTGACGGATAAAAGAGACCAATTTTTTTTGTGGATTTTTCTTTCAACGGATTTCTCTTATATTTGCGTATTCCCGATATTTAATTACATTCACTCATTTTCCATTACGTATGTATTCAGATTTATACTTTTACTCTCAATGACGTTAGTTCTTGCATTTGCTATCTCTAGCACGATATCTCTTTCCCTCTTCTTATCATCGCACTTGATCAGTGTATAGTTTTGTTTTTCATTGCCAATGAGTTTTCTTTCCTTTTTTTCAGCTTGCGAATGCATCGAAAAACTGAAATTAATTAAGCTAATTGCTAGTAAGTGACTATGATATGAACAATGTTTATTTCTACAGTGGCATTTCTTTCAAGGTTTATATTTTTTGAGAGCCGCTTTTTTTCTTTACCATATTTTATGTAAAAACTTGCTTTGACATGTGATAATGAAATGACAATGTTTTCCACTGGTAAGATTTGGCTCAACTTTCCCATAGGTTGATTTCTATTAATGATTGTTTCGTTCAATTCTTTTTTTACTTTTTTTTTTTTAAACTTAAAACTTCAATCAGCTGGTAGTACAGTGGATTGTTTTTAAGGAATATTTTTTATTTTTATATTCTGAAAAGCTCACACGCATTGGCTTAATTAATTTTTAATCAAAATTTTCGATGCAAAAATGAAGTGATAAAGTCATAGACATGTTTATGTACTGATATTCGACTATACGAGCAGTGATTGGATATTCATGTATACGGGTGTTCTTCGCATAACACGTTTAATTGATACCGTGTTATGTTAAAACTGCGTTATAAGAAACATTTTACTTTCTTTATGAGTGACACGAGTAACCGAGTAGGCAAAAATCGCGACTGCCATCTGTTGCCATGTTTGCGCGCTCAAGTCTCGGTAAAAGTAGCACTTACGAATCGAGCACACTCCCACTAGATTGCTTACACCACCTTCATATTTCTTTTCTTTCCTCGCTTTTCTCTGACCGTTGCGCGAATGGGTAACACATCGCCTGAGTCATTGATGATAGAAAAAAAAAAAAAATATCTTTGTTGAAACTAAGAGGAAGTATAGAATAATCCTATTTATACTTAGTTGATGAACATAAAACCAATTTTCGGTATCACTCAGATAATCCATCTTCTTTCTTAAAACGATTCAAACTCCTCTTCACTGGTTATTCATCGTTACAAAATTTATCTGGCATAGATGTGATTATCCGCTTGTTCCGATCTTGGAATTCTGGCAGAATTTCTCTACACGGAGCAAAGAACTTTACAATATTGCTTTCAATTTTCTTCTACGTATTGCTGAAGGATCTTTTCAACGAAAGAATTTTGTAGCTTTTTAGCTAAAGCTAATCCTTTTTGCAGATTAATTAAACTTAAATGCGTACATATTGGAAGCTTTGAAATCGTTTTATAATAATCGCAAATTTTATGTCATATAATAATGAAACCAAGTTTTACAAGCAACATTTTATACGGGCGACACCTGTATGCAATCACAGGTCGTGTTCGCACATACCATCGTTGCTCATATTTGCAACCATGTGTCCATTAATATGCATTCAAACAAATGCTTTGTTGCTTTCATTCTTCCTTTTGCTCTATCTCTTCTTTTTTCCGGCAGTCAAGCTTTATCTTTATGCATATCGGCATAACATTTTTTAGTTAAAACAAGTTTCGCAAACAGTGTATGTTTCAGTAAAGTTTTCAGGTCAAAGAATTTGTTTTAATTTAATTAATTTATTGATAGTGTTTTCCAGTCCTAACAATTCTTGAAAACTCAATTCAAATGGAAAGCTAAAGATTTTTAAGAATGTAAAAGCTTCTGAAATTAAACAAAAAAATAAGTTATGATCGTGTGTCCTTATAGTCTCTTCATTCGCTGTTGTTTTTTGATTTCTAAGACGTTTCTCGCTTTATTCGGCAAATTAGTGCTTCAGATCAGACTTTTGACAATCAACCGTACTTTTGATTTTTTCCATCCGAGGCAAATACGGAAATTTGCGTTAGCAACAACAAAGGTAATGACGAACTGTTTGAAAATGATATTAAAGACTGAATTTCTGTCTTCGATTTCTGCATAACATAAGTAAAATGAAGAGCTTTTTAGGCGGTTATATAAGAACGATTAATAGCTCTCTTCCACATAGAAATTAGCCCAAGACATATTAAGATCCAAATTTGAGAAGACTACTCAGCCTTACCCTAGGAAAAGCACCCTGCCGCGTAGCATTGGAAAGTAATCGTTCATAAATTTACATAAGAATTTGAAAATTGGCAAAACCAATCAAAAGACACGCCTACAACTCTCGTACGCCTATGCAACAAAAACTGAGAACGTCTTTGCCTTCCGTGTATTTACTCGTTGTTCATAAACTTCAACAGGTACACGCTACAAATTTCATATTTTATTCTAAAAAATGAGAAAAATCAGCCACGCCCATCCAATGTTAGAGAGTTTGAAAATTATTAGTTTTGTTCCTTTTTTTTATTATTTTTAGGATAACGGTGATGATGAGTGTAAAAGACTTGGTCACAACTGAATATAATTTAAAGCTCAATACATTTTTACTACGAACTCTTACGCATAACATATAAGAAACAAAGTAAATATATATGCTTCGTACAGAGCTTCTACGTTGCTTCTACGAAATTATTATAACTAAAAAGTACAGGTTGTGCCTTAAGACAGATAAGTTCCCTATTACAGAAAAGGATTGTATGACGTTTGTCATTACGTTTGTAATGCATCTTCAAATCTAATGAAGTCTAAGCGCGTTAATATGTATGCAAGCGATTCCGGATGGACGGAATCGGTATTTAACTCAAGATACCTAAGGTTGCATAAATGAAGAGGAAAAACCTAAACCACTACATATGAAAATATTTTCCTCGATCATTAAGTGCAGGATCTCAAATCTATCGTCGTTATGTACTTCTGTCAGAAGCTAATTCGAATTGATACCCTTGAGAGGCAAGGTTGACTTTTCCATGTCATTATGTGGCTGATGGGTGTACAAAATTCGTCATCCAAGCGCGCAAGCCTGTCTTACATGTATTGTTGCATGCATGTTGTTGAACATACATTGAGTGAAAATGGATTTGGAATTGAATTTTATTATGCATAAAATGCTTATGATTGTAGTACGAGTCAGATATGGAGCTGCACATCTTTGACATACAAAAGAAATGGAAATTTTACTATCTATATGTATTTTATAATTCTTGTAAAAAATATTCCTTATTTAGTATTGTTGTTATTATAATCAATTTAGTTAGAGAAATAAATTCTAGGACTAAAGTCTTTAAGCATTAGCATCTAAGGCTATCTTTAGATCTTTATATACTATATATAATAGATACAAGCAGAACATAGATTTTGGGGAAAAGATATCAAATAAAAGATGCGAAAAGTAAGAGGTAAGTATGAGGTTGTGCAGTGTGCCTGCACTTTTTAAATCAATTTTTGAAGGAAAAAAATGTTTTCTTTACGTTACTTCTTGTTTTTGAAAATAGTTCGTAGACTAACAGAATGCTTTTTTTGCATTTAAGCAATGAAGCTTGTGTGCAACTATACTTAACAGTTAAAAGTGGATTTGCAATTTTCTAGTTGGGTCTGACATGATAACTTTTATTTGTGCTTTATGTGTGCGAAGGCATGAGGCATAAATTTTCTACGATTTAAGAGATAATTTTTGTGTGATTTTGTGATTGCAAAAGTTCTCAACAGTTTTCGTTTCTTAGCAATGGCCAAATATCTCGACTGATAATTAATCCTTCACTCTTGTCAAGCGCACCACATCAATCTGCTTTTTGTAAAGATTTATTTCAGCATTGCTACAGCAAGTGCAATTATATTTTTGTCTCTTCCAGCGCAAAATTTAATCTCTGCACATATTTTCAGCATTATCTGCTGCGCTTAATAACAAGCAGACCCAAAATATTAATTGCTTACGGTAAAATTGTGATTTTTGTTTTTGCATTTTGCAAGAAGCACCACAAATATATAAAAGTACTTTATACACATTAACGAACAATATTTAAGATATACCATGGGAAAGCTTTCTACTATCGTAAGAGATGTGAGGATGGAAGGGAGAAATGCTTACAATGCCTAAACTGATGTACTTGTTGTAAAATCCTATACACAGATGACAGTGTACAAGACCGTCTATGTTTTTTTAAGGCTTTATGGAAGCGTAATAATCTTTAATAGTGAACTTGTAACGAAGGCAATGGATTGAAACCATCGATAGTACAATATTTGATAATCAACCTTTTGATGCTTACTCTCGGATCCCAAAGAAAATAATTTAGGAACTTACAAATATGTCCTCTTTGCTTAAGTGTACTGTACATTACAAGTCTATCACGTTTCTCGGATGGAGTAAAAACTGTAAGTATTATTATGTAAGAGAGTGAAATTCATCGTACATTTATTATGCATTTATCAAGAACGTCATCATCATCATTCTTCTTCCACTTATCAAGTTTCCGAATATTTAAGTTCGCGTTCGCATTTGCATTATGGCTACAATTAGTTTTAGTTGTCAACCTTACTATTCATTATTCATTTTCATCATTCTTCATCCAATTAAAATTTGCATTGGTATTCATCATCAATCCAAGGTGTTCGTATTTGCGAACCTTTTCTACGTACAGATTTGCGCGAACGACTTGGAAAATTTACATAATAGGCTTGACGAGCTCTACCATCCTTTCGAAAGAAATCCTTGTAACCAAAAACTTTAGCAATCGAGGAAAACAATCAACATAACATTGATCTTTGATTAGCCGTTTTAACATATATCTTTTTTCGATTCCGCTTTATAGTTAGCATGATATTCGAATGACTTTTAAGACTCTTGACTCATCATTAGCAATTAAGCCTTTTGAGATCATCATTACTCAAACGAAGTATCTATTCAGCCGCTTTGGTACGACGATGTCTTTCAAAAAAAATGGAATTGTTGTGAAACATGACGAGGAGTTAAAATAAACTGCTGCTGCAAATTGAAACTTGATCCAGTTATTTGAACTGACATTTAAAACACACTTAGAAATTGCCTAATACTTGCTGAGCACAAGGTCACAATCAGCGATTCATCTTCTTCGACAAAGTTCGTCTTCCACAGTGCATCTGCACTGTCCTTGTGTCACTTATCTTGTGTCACAAATCTTAATCTATAATAGTTTCTCTATAATTCCAATTGTGAACAGAATTTAAGTCAAATAAATTTATTTTCTTTGAAAGTTTGCCAATAAGAATTTCCAAGAATTGCAAAAGACGGTCCATTATATGATAAGAACGATATGAAAGTTTTGTCAATTAATATTGACAACTGACAGTTGTATCAAGCTAAGAACAGTTTACATTAATGGCTCTATTCCGAGCAACACTAAACAAATGTCAAAAGGCATTTTTTATACCCTACAACACACAATCATATCGGGTATCGGTGTTTGTTGGGATATATATAACATCCCTTCTATGATATATTATATTGGAATATATATTTTTGAAAAGAGTAAAAATTCGATTGCTTAAACAATCAAATCAAACTTGTTTGCTTACAAAATTTATCAACCTTTGAACAGATAAATGACCATGTCTGCTGTTCTAGTTTAAAAAACCAATTTTTATAACGTAGGCACAGTATGTACCTATACCGACAGACAGGTAAGATCGATTGTCAAAAGAATTACTCTTATAACTAATGGCAGTTCATAGCTTCACGACTTATATCTAACATTCGAAGCGAATGTATGTTTAAAATAAAAATTCCCTTTATTTTTTGAACATTGCAGTGTATCGGTTCTATCGAATTTCCTATTTATGACGAACATAAAGAGTATAAAACATTCAATGAATGTTGAGATTTATGATGACGTTTTAAGAGAGTCTTGGTTGAGTTTTCTGATCTGATGCAAAGTTAATTCGGTGGCCATGGTCATGCAACGTTAAAAGTGCACGCCAGTTGACGCTGCACTTATCTGTGACGGCTAAACAACTGAGACATAAACTCACCATTGGCTTGTCAACTGGTTTAAGGCATTCAAGGAAGTTTAAAATATATTTCAATTATTTATTTATATTTCATTTGAATTCCAAGGTTTATCGATTTGAGTATAAAGGGATCATGTAAATATAAATATCATATAAGCATCAAGTTTCTTCTTCAAATTTGCAATGGTATCTAAAGTGTTGTTTTCGAAAGTGATCGTTGCTATTGCTCAAAACGCCATTAGCCCTCAGAAGATCTATAGATGAATGAAGCAAGCAGGCAAACGGACAAGAATAAAAGGCTCCTTCTATCATTGCAAGTACGTGAGAGATATTCTTATTGAAAGACAAATAAAAGCAACACCTTACACCGTTTTACAAATATACGACTTTTCAAAATAAGGCGTTGAATGAGAAGTGGTCGAGAAAGTGGTGCGATTCCAATAATTCTCACTAGGTTTCGTCCTTGGGCCAAAACATGTCAGTGTATCAAAATTTTTCAAAATATCTCGAAAATGACGTCCTGTAAATTGAACAAAATAAAATAAGACGGACAGAAGGACAGACATACGTAAATGGATTCAGAAAGTGATTCTTAATCGATCGTAATAATAAAAGTTGGCTTTATTCCAAGTGCTTCTGGGTGTTACACACCTCAGCACAAATTTATTATACGCTTGCATCATAACTGGTGTAAGGTATGAAAGAATTTTAAATTCTGAGAAAAAATTTTATTTTATTTGCAAAATTTGCGTTGCATGTATAAGAGAATAATAGATTTTTTTTGTATACTATTTGCCCTCGTTTTCAGATCGATACCTTGAAGCGTTGTCATTACGGTCTTAAGTAACTTGCATTTTTAATTAATTACTAATGTAAGCTACTTGAAGTGATTGAAAATTTTATGAATCTAAGTAGAAGTACAAAAGAAATTTCAAAAAAAAAGCCATGGCTTGCATAATTGATGAGAACATTTTTACGACAAAAGTGTTTAATATTATCCTTCCTAGCTTTCCTTCCTTCCTTCCTTTTCCATATAAAGCATTATATAACATTAATGAATACATTTATGTTTACTTTGCGTTGCCGCGTAGTTCCTTTACATCTATACAGAGTATCGCAAAACAAATCGATTTAAGAAAAATGAATGTGTACATGTTTGTTGGTCTAGTTTTTAATCAAAGTGGAAATCCCTTAAATGAATTTCTTAAAAAGCTTTGTCATAAGTAACTATTAAAACTTTACCAATCTACTAAATCTGTTACGTTTCGTCACGTGAATCTTAAACGAATCTGAAGGGAATCAAAGAAAAAGACGACAGATAAGAAATTATATTTGGCTGAAGCCAAATCTTTTATGTACACTACAATACTCTATTTATACTCACCACCCGTAGTCAAACCCAAAAGGAAGATATTGAGTAAGCATGGCGAGGATACAGTATAATGGAATGGAATCTATAGAACATACGTGGGCATTTTTATTGTTGTATCATTTGTAGGTTAATAATAGTAAGAAAAAAGCCGTATCTTATTTTCTTTTGAAAATGAAATTGTTCTCACTTTATGTGCTGTTGTAGGTGTGACGCATGGATGATTTAGCCCACTCTCAATACCAAGCTACGTAGAAAATTTTCACTGTTTTTACCGAATCCGGAGCCAATATCTCACTTTATATGGCGACGTTTACTACAAACATTTACGTAGACGTATAGATGGACATGCCAAGTTCATTTCCGAATTTGTAAGTTATCAAAAATGTGTGCAACTTATGGGATCTCTAAGGTTTCCTTGTAGGTTACAAGCGATTTGATAAAATTAATCAATCCCGTCTATCGATGAAGGGTATGAACGCTATTTTGCTTACCTAAAGTTTTATTAAAATCTCTAGCCATAATAACTAACGCAGCACGTCGTTTGTTCACGAAGGACGGTAGATGACTGAATTCATTAGAAAGTTAATCAGCAAATAAATATTTTTAGCATAACAGCGTTAATTACAAATTCAGAAACACGTCCGTGTATTGCTGCAATTGCAGAAGGAAGAAATGTGAGGTTAGAGCGAACCTTAATCGTCACTCCAACTATATCCACTAAAATGCCTAAGAGTTCAATGAACTTTTGCGAACTTAAGGATAAAAATTGTAAAGGATATCAATTGGACAATGACACAATTTGTACTTCTTCTAAAACTTCAGATCGTTTTAGAAATCCGACTTAAAGGCTTGAATGTTCCTAATAAGTTCTGAATAAGGTTTTAAGATCTCTGCCTATTGTTAATTGCACCTTACAGTTTTTTTTCTATCGTAATTTTAAGAGGATTACGCTAATTGTCGAACTCGTCTTACAGCCACAGAGTGAGCGTGTAAATTTAACCCTAATCCAAGGGCGACGAGTCTTTGAGGTTTACTTCAAATTTAAACTTTTTGATTATTTCATATAGCATTTGCCAAAAATATAGAGTCCGTGCGTAAGATTTTATATTTATAATTACCTTTTTTTAATTTTAATTATTCCCATGATTTTTACAAGTGCCTCAGAGGCACATCGTGGTATGATTCGTTACAAAAACATGGTCAGGTTGCATCGAGTTTCATCTCTGTTTTGCATGGAGATTGATTAATCGTTTCTTTGATCAAGGCCGAAGGAGAGTTGACTTTAAGAAAATTGGATTAGCATCGACCTCAAATTTTACAACACTGACTAAAAGTTGGACAATTTTAATCGGTATTCAGTGGCATCACTGCGACTGTTAAGGTAGCCATTGCAATCAATATTAATTTGTTCGTAGATGCTGGCATCATTTTTTTTTTTGTTGTGCCGCACACCAGTTATAGTACATAGTACTTAGTATCAAATTGGTGCAAATATATGCGACACCTCAAAGACCTTAAAATGTATCTTCCTCTTATTGTACGGATTGAATCAGAATCATTTTCTGAATCGATTGTCCGTCTGGTGTTTGGCCTTTTCGGTACGCTGACGACACTCTATATTCCGCCTTGTTTTGAGAAAATTATAATATGAGCTGAAGTTGTAATTTTCAACATTTTTCAACAAAAGCTGCTGACATAGTTGCGACATAGTAAGTTCATGTGAAAAATGTTGGAGGATTTGGCGAATTTATTAGGTATTCCTACAAAGGAGCAAAAATCTTTAACTTTCAATAGTATATGATGAAAATTGCGGGGTCATACAAAGTTTGGACTGCGGAGGTCTGTTTTTTGGACCTCATTCGGCGTAATGGCTTTCGTGGAAAGTAAGAGTTTATATGAAAGTGGATAGGCAAAGAAGACAAGAAAATTAATTTCACGAAGAGTTCATCTTTTGGGCACCTCCCATGTAAGCGCAGTCATTAAAAGTGTGGCTTTACATGAAAGCACGATATTGTAACATGAAAATAAATGAAAAATCGTTTTAAGAGTCACCGGAAAGGACATTGAATGATCGGCCTTACCGGACTATTATTTACTCTTCTTGTTTTTTTGTATGGTCGCATTTTTGCTCTCGTATGCATGGCTCAGGGAAAAATATGCTTTTTATTCCAAACATTTGTATTCACGCACAGTTCGCAAACTATTTAGAAACTTTGGAGTCGAAAGAAACAAAAGCAATATATTAATAACAACAAAGGAAGTTTTAGCTACATTTTTGCGTTGTAGTGTTAATGTGTGGAAATTGCTAATGTGCACATGCACTTGCGGGTAATAGCTTAAGCGTAATGATATATCCACACTTGTAAGCAAATAAATATTTGTAAGTAAATCAAACTATATATTAAATAAAAGAATTTTTGAAAAGTAATTCGTTTCTGAAAATGAAAAAACAATTGAATTCTTAACAACTCGCTCTTAACAATTAATAATAAATTCAAGCTAAGTATAAAATTCTTCTTTGTTGGTACATCCACCACGAACGCATATTAATGTTGTGCAATGCTACCCGCACATAGCAATGGGTACTGGAGTAGTAAATTAAGTTTGCTAAATTCGGATTACGTCACGTGATGTTTTTCGTATACTCCAGCATGCGGACTTTCATGAAAAGTATGCCTTTACATGAAAGTAATGGTGTACTGTCGCCAACATGATTGAAGATCAGTGATGTATCAGATCAAGTGATGTAGTGGTCTAATGTCTGGCCTGTTCCGGCTATAATGTTCTTACCTTTTTTTACCAACATATTTATTATAACATTTTGAAGGGAAACATGTAGGCAACCGAGTGACGGCCTGTTTTTGGTCGAAAGTTCATCGTTTGTTTTCAAATACTCGCTAATCGCAAAAAAAATCAAAACTTTTTCAATACCTTAGCCATTTCACTAGTTACGCCCATGTAGGTTATATGCATTTTTTTTTTTCTAGATTCAAATATGCATCGAAAACACTGCGTCTTACAAAGCTTGTGCTGGAATTATCAAATATTTTTCAAATATAATTTTTTTTTTTTGAGCCTAATGACTTCCTCCAATATTATAATTCTATTACCTTTCTTTCCATCCAAAAATGAAAAAAATATCGCACAGCTCTCCCTCGTTAAAGAATAGGAACTCAAGTAACTTTTGCGGGTGATTAATCGTTGGCAAATGTAATTATACATCAACCATGTTCAACTAATTTATATTTACTTGTGCTGCTGTTGTTGGCAACGCATTATTTAGTTTGTTATCCTCATATTTCTTTTCTAAAGCAGTTTTTGTTGGTCTGTTTTCTGCCATTTGTTGACATCAACAATTGAAAGCATCAATCACACGTCCTATGTATGCGTTGTTTTCTAGGTCATCAGCAACATTTTTTTTGATATATCGGCAGAAGAGGACAATTTTCATTTCAAATTGAATGCGGTTTGTGATCCATTGCTATGTGGACGTGGTCGCGTATTGAGTCGAAAGAATTGTGATAATGAGTTTTAATACTTGGACTTTAATACCCGTTACATGTGTTCTAAATGCTTTCAAGTGAAGGTAACAGAGAAGTTGCTTCTATCTAAATGATGACTGTTTCGATACCCATCATATTAGCTGCAATGAAATAATGTTTGTTCATGAATTTGTCCAAAGTTTCCAATGAACTATGTCGCATATTTGAACAGTGTCTGTTGTGTATATATATGTGTATGTAAACTGCGTGTTTAAAAGACAGATGAGTGCATCAACACATGCATTTAAATTGAAGGTCAATTAGGCATAGTTTGTCGCTTCGTTTGAATGTCCTGGCATTGATCTCTCCTCCCTCCAAACTCTTTTGTTAATGGCACGAGGAAAGCCGACATAGTTTAAGCAGAAACTTCGCACGCACATCAGATGACTTTGACATTTGGGCTTAGCCTGGAGTATCTATAAAACTTTTATCAAAACTTTCTTTTAAAATTATTTTGCTAACCAAGATACCCTACACCATTTCGCCTAATACAGTTATTCTCTCGTTTTGGTAATAATTCATCAAAAGTCATACAAAAGCGTACATTTCATGAGGGTCCCCGTAATTTAGGAATTCTTACATGCGGTAATACGCAAAAAATAGACCTACGCGGTCCAAATTCGCTAACGTTGATTTCTATATCAATTTGCTATTATGAACTTATTTTCACGATGAAATATTAAAAATTATCCCTTCTCACTACGCAAAGGCTCAGTTTTCGTGTGGACGGTTATATGGGAGAGGGTTCAAAAAATTGCCACAGCCGAACCAAATTATTCAGACTATGTTAGAATATCCAAATACTATTACAGAACGAGTTATGTCGAGAAATTGCAATTTATTTTCAACATAACGACTTTTCAAAATAGGGCGCTAAGCGGGGAGTGGTCGAAAAATTGAATCGATCCAAACAATTTGCAATAGCATCTCTCCTTGAGTCAGAGCACGTTAGTGCCCCAAATTTTTATCAAAATATCTCGAAAATTCCGGCCAGGAGCTTGCACGCAAACTTATATGAACCGTGATCACATGGACAGACAGACAAATAGACAGACAGGCGTAGGTCGATTCGGAATCATTTTCTGAGTATCGTTGCAATAAATGGTCGGTCTGTCTTAACCCCTTCTGCAAGTTGTTTACGTCCGAACACCCTGTGCCACAAGCGGTGTGGGCTATAGCGAGTATGGTTTATTAGAGTACTCTCAGATTATTACCGCATTTATTTACTATGCATACTATTATTTAAATTTATCTTAGGTAACGAGTCTTTTCAGAGTGAGTCAGTCCTTCAGAGTGAGAGTCTTCTTATTTGCTTATATTGAGGATATGTTGTGATATTCACCGCATTTATTTTTGACATTTCACAATTTTTCAAATTCTGCTCTCTAATTATGGAGCGATAACTTTTTCAAATTTAAAATCCAAAAATTGATGCCTACAAAATGTTATTTCACCAAACTGTGCCAAATTTCCCCCAAAAAAAAACTGTGTTGTTCGAAAGCAATTACAATGAATGGTATAATTAATGAAAAATCCTAGAAATTATTTTTGCTGAGGTAAATTTAAACATTATGTTAGTCCTCTTTACTATAATTTAACCAAAAACTTGAATTAAGAATATTCTTTTTACCAGGCCTAAGATGAACATGTTTAAAAAATCCTGCTATTAGCCGAAAGTCGTTGACGCTTCAGTAAGTTTGTTTTTTGCTTCTTTGTTCGCATTAAACGACCCATTTTCATATGAGCATTCATCTTTGCGTATTGCACAGTAAAACAAGAATAAGTTGGTGGCTAGTTTTGAAAAGGTCGCCGCATGTTATGTGGTATTATTCAAGCATAACTTTCAAGAACTCAACTGTATGCATGTGATGGTCAAGTGGTGGTTGTTAACAATCATTTAACATATCCTTGATATTCTGCTGCCAAGGAAAAGCAATGCGCGGCCATTACATGCTATTCAACCGACATGAGTAATGAATACATAAGACTTCCTCCTATGCTGTTTCACCATTTTCCACCGTAAAGCAAAGAGAAGGACACAAAAGTAAACGGCATTAAATTGAAGATACGACGATGCGATCATGAGATTTTAAATAGCTGTGCTATGAAAATTATCGTACAGTTGATTTTGCAGGGATATTATGTCTTGAAAGACCGCCAACTATAACAATTGCTTGTAAACGCTGTTAATATTCAAGCCAAACTTAAGAGCAATTATTACTATACAACTTTCACTATTTCCTCTGTTAAACCTCGAGAGAACCTTTAACTTTCGATAGACTCCTTTCGTTGCAGAGCCCCTCCGTATGTATATATACTTTAGTAAGCTTTTATATATATTTATTTTCCATATTTTGGTTAGAAATCGCGATAAGTACATTCATAGGTTGTCGGTATTGCCTTTCACGGAGCGATATACGAGTGGATAGCTAACTGCGAGCGAGTCTGACGGAAATGCGGAACTCTCTGACATATACAATAATTGCGTCGATTGTTTGTGTGCGTCTCCTAAATCGTCTTGTCGGATTTTCAATTTTTTCATTTCCGTTTGACAAACAAGAATTTTTTGTAAAATAGCATTTTTAGTCGTATGTTTTGCTTAAGGCTCTATTGAAACGCTAAAAAGGGGGGAAAATATATCATTTTCTTTGTTTTCTTTGATGCTTTTGTTTGTCTGTTACTGCATCGTTCCGTGAAGTTGAGTGCCAAGCAATTCGGTTCAAGCAAAATTGAATGCTTTCCTTGTTCTATCTGCAATCCCGCTTGTACTTCTTCATGTATTAGCTGAAAAACTTGTTAAGATAGAACTTAAAAAGAACAAAGGAAAACAAACAGATACATGAGAACACACTTTACACTAAACATTTCGTTCAGCTAGAGTGCTTATGTTTAATTGCGTGAAAATTAGTTAAACGATCCCGTTAATTGCTAAAGCAAGAAATTTATCGCCTAAGTATATATGTATAGATATGAAGAGCAGATCAGCAAAGGTAAATGCAAGAAACGAAGCGAACCAAATAATCAGCAACGTGCTAAACAATAGATGCTGAAGCGAATTCAAACAGCAATTTATCGGAAAAATAAATCGACTCTAATCACTTTTTGCAATACAGCATTACATGGTTCATTTGTTTAAGACGTAATTCATTCTTTTGTTGTCCTTTGTTTTGTATAGGGCCCTTTAGATTTAGAAGTTTTAGTTTAAAGAGCACTGGGCTATCTTTTATTTATTTATTTATTTTTTTTGTTGATAGTTGCGCGAGTTGTTTCCATCCAAGAATGACGATTTCATTTTTTCATTTGAAATTATGCTTGGATTTGTGACATTTGTATGCGTGGAATCTAACAGTATCTCGGCATTTGAAAACCTAAGTTTTCGATTATATTTCTCAAAAAACCTTCATAAAGATCTTTAACTTTGTATTGGTTGGTCAACTAAAACAATGTAAACGCTTTGCGAACGGTTCCTCTATTATGCGTCACTACTGTTACATTATTATTTTTCTATTTGTCCTAGTATTCCGTTTGTCTTTCACATAGTCCTAAAACAAAAAAGACCGAATGAAATGAAAAAAAAGTTCATTTTTGGTGAATAATGTTCGCATCTGTAAACGGACTGATTGCTTTAATCATTGCATTATTAATTGACATAAATTATGGGTCAATATGCAGAGGCTACATACTGCCGTAATGTATGGCAACTCAACTATGGAAATTACAGGAGACTTATCTATATTGCTCATATATCTTTGTGGTTGGAATTATGTCAGCGCTCCTGAATTGCAATGGCAATGGTATGACCATCCTGTATCGGAAGTTCGCATCGTTGGATTCACCGTAACATTCCATGCCGCTTCTTCTCAAGGTACTGCCGTAATTAGAGACAACAAACGCTTAGAAGTTGGTATCGTGCATTTTTGGGGTAATGCGGATATTGACTGCCTTATCAGTAACAGATGTTGATTATGTGGATTTGACTCAATTTCAATTTCAATTTGTCTCAGCTTTGGGCATTAATGCATTGTCGCGGCTTTTTTTGTATGACGATAAAACTCAAAATGACGCCGTCCAATGGCAAGGTGGCCAAAAGTCCTCGCATAGCTGTATAGTGGTATTTACTTAGATCGCATTTCTTCAATAAAACCGTAGTTCTTGTAATAAATATATACATGAAATAGTTCGAGGCTAATTCACTTTCATGTCTTCTGTATAAAATAAAAAAAACTTTTCTTTTTTAAATATATGTAGACATAAGTACTCGAATGTAGCCAAATACGGCAGGCTTTCCGATATCATGAAGATGAAATAAACTCGACGCCATTTGTGATGGACATCAGTTTAACAAAAACGATATGTGCCTAGAGAAGATATTAAGCCGACAACAGATTGAAGAAGAAATGCGTATGCAGCACCTCGGGGAAATAAACCCGATCTCACTTTTATAGCGAAACCGTGAATACCAAAAATAAACTCTTACACAAATTTCGTATTTAATGGCTGCATAGCTGAGCCGGTAGTGAGCGCGGTTACCGGTCGTTTGCAGTATTGTTATGTGCGACCATATTCAGCGCGAACCGGCTTTCGCTAATGCCTGATCTAAAGAATATCTTTGCCAAATAGAGTCGCTTGTCTCGTTTCGGTTTTTGTGCAGAAGCTTGCAAGTAAACATCTGTCCGATGAGCAAAAGAGCTGATATTCGTTATTTTCGATTGTGACCGGGCATTACGACATATGGGATTATTATTTTCCCTTTATTTGAATATGAAATAAGTGTGGACCGAAATGTATTAAAAAATTCAACAAAGTTCAACCTGTTTATTTAGAGTCTTTGACGTGTTGGCGACACCATTGCCATGAGTAATTTGACACAAAGGAAGCTATTATCAGTTTTGAAATATAAACAAAAAATAATCGTGAAAATAAGGCCGCTTCATCTCTGCCCAGGCATTTAATATTCCACACACAATCTACAAAATTGTTTTCCCTGAAAGCATCGTTCATGTAATAGATTAAAAACAAAGCAATGAATTTTTTATACATAGGCCAAAGTGCATGAATAAATAGTGTAATAATCTCTGTTCGGCTCTAATGGTTTTCGTAATGAACCTAATTAGTTTGCACAAATACAAAAAAAACGATCTGCCAGCACTTTGTATACAGGTGGATGCACATATTATTGTGTACTATTACATATCCGACGAATATTCAAGGTTTTGCCATAGTATTACGTTTGTAATAAAAATTAGTAAATTTTTTATATAAAATATCTGAAAGGGTCGATTAATCGATAATGAGATTATACCCAAGTGATGAAAATCACTTCAAAATTTTGTCCACCAGCCGATGACAGTAATATCGGTCGGAAGAACATCTTCAATGTTCAAGTATCTAGAGTTACACTTCAGCTATACTTACGTATTTTTATGACTTCAAGGTCGATCGTATTTTCATTCAAACATATTTCGCTACCTGAGTGGTAATCACGTAGCTGAAAATTAGCTTTCGTATATTGTGTTCGACCGTTTTTCCGAAATGCCTGTGTATTATAGGGGTAATCACGTATGAAACACTCAACTCTCACTTTCGTTTTCAGCTGGGTTTGTTTAAAGGCTAAATGGGAAAGCGAAAGCTAACTTTCAGTTACGTGATTGTCCCCTTGGACCAAGTAATTTTCACAGTCTTCCTTTGAAGACAACTTTACGCACGTTGTGCAAAATCAATGGTCTGTCGGTTGACTAAGAACGCGTATGATCTGGTGTTGCCGTGATGAAAGACAGCGCCTTCTCTATTGATGACATCAGCACGCTTGAGCAGATTGTATTAATTGTTGGTACCTGACGGAAGAAATTGGAAACGATCAATTGGCCAGTCGGTTGATGCTCGATAACCTTCCCATCCCACCAAACATAAAACACCATCTTACATGGTGTCAATCTGGGCTTTGCCCTCATTTATATAACTTCAGGCTTCAAGGTGATGGTTTTCTTCGCATGTTGTTTTGAAATAAACACATCGTTAAAAATGACCCGATTTCGTTTGGCTTCCGCAGCGATTTTCACATGAAAATTTGATCAACTAAACATTTCGCTATTGGTTCATTTGGTGCTTGGCGTTAGATTTTGCATCCAGCCTTACGCAAAGATTGGGAAACATTTTTTTTCCCATTTAAAATTTTCTAGATTGTATGTAGAATTTTACTAACTGGTAATCGCCAATGGTCGACTAAAGCGCGGCCCTTCGAAATGCATGAGTTAACTATAATGCGTGCATTATCCCCGCACACACCAAAAATATATTGATAAGCCTGTGAAGAATTTTTTCTCTTTTTTAAAACTGGGATTTTCTTGGGGGTAATCAGGTAGATAAAGTTTAGCTTTCGCTTTTGTATTCAGCTGTTTCGCAAATGGAAACTTTTCATGTGAGGTAACCCTCTTGTATTTACAAACTCAGCCTTATTTCTATAACGTTTCGATAATTGTTACCGAATTTGAAACAGCTGATCTCAAATTTTGTTATAACATTTTTATTAGGGAGCTATTTAATTTTTAATTTCAGTTTCTAAACCTAAAGTTTTATAATTCCTAGCACATAGGTTTAGAAGAAAGAGTTAGTTTCTAATTATCCGGGAGCAGAAATAATTAACTCTTGAGCAGCACCTGAAGAAGATAATGTAACAAAGAAAAAAAAAACAAGTATTTTTATATGATACCCACATCGCTGGTATTATTAAGAAACAACTAATCAACCAGGTCGGCGTGTCTACCATATTTATTTTAGATTTAACGCATTTTTAGGCAGATAATACATCTTCCTCCGAGGAATATAGAAAATAGTTTTAAACATTCTGTCTTGTTTACCTTATGATTAATTAGCATAAAATCTCAAAAAAGTGAAGGATGAAATTTAATCAATTATAACCTTGGGGGATTTTTTCGAGTGGTACACATAAAGAGTAGAGTTTTTCATAAAACAAATGTGTAAAATTTCAGTCCTCTCTCTTTTATAATTTGTAAGTGATGAGGAAAAAAAAAAACATAAATTTTTGTGAAGAAAAACGGAGTTGCATTCAGTTTACATTTTACTGCGAACTTATGGCTTGGATTTGACCGAATTTCAATATCAGTCTGCTTGCAAAGACTTCCAATGTTTCTACCAAGTTTAATGTCGATATCTCTACTTTTACGTCCAGAAGGGTGTCAACAACGCACACCACCCGATCACACATATAGCTTACTCAACTTAGAAAATGATGCTGATAAAGAATATTTACACTTTATATGACCTCTGAAGCTTCCTTCTGGGTGTTGACAAAGTAATAGGGTTATGACAAAGTAATAGGTATAAAGAAAGAATGAATAAAACAAAGGATATAGAACAAATTTTTTCTTCAAAACACAGTTCTCTATAAGAGTTCGCCCCGTTGCAAAGAGCTTTTGTTGGATAATTGATTCTACTCCAAAGGCATTTTTATTGCTTACGTAGGTGATTCAATTGTCGGATTGAAAGCAACTGCAATGTTTGGAAAATTCTGTTTAAAAAGATGATAGTTTGGTTCTTCGACTCCATACCATTTCACACATACGAGAGAGTGAGAAAGTGTTTAAATTGCATTTAAAGTGAAAATAAGTGTAATTAATATGTTGGCTAATTATCACTAATAAGCTGCAAGTAATTAATATAATTAGATATAAATAAGAAGCGTTTTAGTTGTTCAAAAGTGTTGAAAAGCATTTCCCAGACATTAAACATTTTACTCGCATTTCTATGTAAGCACATACGCACATACATATCAATGAATTGATAAAAGTTGGAAGGAAACTTGGTTAGCGAATTATTTCATTACCGCCTTATCACTTTCCTCTGTCGGCAATTGTGCGTTCAAATCTATCAAAAATTGGAATATTTTACATCGATTGACTACAAGGTTGCTCGGTTAGATAAAGCAAACCACAAGCATATTTTTAAAGTCCTTCTATAAGCTATGTGCTCTCAAACGTGTAGCAGCGTAAGTTTGTGACCTACAACGGCATTGTGGAGTTCAAAGCAACAACAATAATGTATTGTATGAACCATCAAAGCACTAACAATATTCATATATTTATGCAACGTTTCATAATGAAATTCCGGCAGATGTGACTCGCAGCTGTTGTTTGACTCATGCCGGTTTCAAATGAATATGAAGTGTTTTATATTAATAAAATCTATGCAAAAATTCTGGCGATATTATGCGTTATTTAATCGTACTGCAGATGAAATGAAGTACGAAGGCATGGAATGCACACTAAATGGCCCGAACTTAGGGAGAAGAAATCATAAACGAAAGTAGAAATTATAACTGATTCGTCAAATTTAATTTTAATTTTCTATATACCCCTCGCTGTGGTCGTCCGAGAACAACTAATATCCATCAAGGGTTTCATCAATTCCGACGAGTGCCTGATGATTCCAAAGATTAGACATAACCTCAAATACGAAATTTGCTTACGTTCGTCATTTGAAACTGATACGACTTCGCCATGAATTTCGGCATTAGTCCGATCACTAAACGAATGTGACAAGTAGCGTTCTATTCAAATTGTTTTTCTATTTATGCAACTAATGCATACCAACCAAAATATGCAGAGAGCAACAGCATGTGAGAAATATGTTTAAACGAATACACAGGGACTTAAATAGCTAACAGATACCTTTTGGGCAGGAGTAGTTCCATACATATGTTAAGCTTTCTCTTTCACTCCACCATCAAAGGCATAAAATTAAATTCTATGGTTGCAGACATCATATTTCATGCAAGTGCGGGCATTAGAGTAGAGATAATAATTTTATAATTTTATCAAGAATTTCGAAATGGAACAGATGTCAAGGTTTTATAAAAATTTACTGAATATTATTTAATCCTTTTAGGAGCAATGTTTTGTTTCAAATCGAATGCTTTTTTTTTTTTTGCTAGTTTTTTCCCAAACAAGAAAACGCAACTAGTTCTTTCGACTCCATGTAAACATTGACGTTTTCAAATGAAATCGATTTGAAATCAATATTTAACGTCATTGTAAGCGTATTATTGTTATATATATGTTTTTTCATTTAGGATTCATGCATTCACGGAACGCAATGAGCTCACAAAGTCTGTAATGATTGTTACCGAGCTAGAAAAAAATATATGCGTGATTGCGAAAGTAAAATTACTATTTTCAGTGAGCTGGTGACAGACGATACAATAAAAATAATTAGGAAACATAGTTAGGTAAAAAAGGTAAAAAAAGGCTTTCTAGACATATTATTCTAGTCCTGAAATAACTAAGTGAAGGTGTCCCTCTTATAATACGGTCCATGCTCGTACCGTGCTATACGAAATGTTAGATTGAATATAAATCAAGGCATGATTGCCTTTGTTGTATCGAAACCTGTTTTATGTTATATCGAGGGCGCTTTACTCGAGCCTTCAAAATAATATAAGTCAAGGCATTATGTACCGTGTTATTTTGGAACCATGTATTAAAGTGTGAAATTTCATGGCAGCTGAAACTTCGTTCTGAATATAGATATCAATAAAAAAGTAAATTATGGCAACGTGCACTGTGTTGTGTTGAAACCTTTTTTACGTAACATCGCGGCAAAGTTATCTGAATTTCTCGCTGATCAAGAATATATATACTTTATAGGGTTTTTAAAGCTTACTTTTGGATGTTACATATATTACGGAAACAAACAAAATTAATATACCCCCTATCTTACAGTGGTGGGTATAACAATATATTCGACAAACAAGCAGAAACATAATAGTGAGCCACCATTAAATATGCGACCTGTAGGTTTAACACAAGAAAACAAAGAGGACAAACGTACAGACAAGCTTAGATCAAGAAATTTACGGGCAAATATATTCTACTTTTTGAAGATGTATGATATCAGCACCGTTTTAGAATATTTGGAAATTTTCTGCGGTGTTGTATGTACACAACGTTTGACAAGTCGCGTGCTAAATGCTTCACTTAAGTAAAGCAAGAGCTAAATAATTTCAAGGGTCTCTTTCCGGAAACATGTTTAATAAATTTTCAAACTTTA
>CCAG010017256.1:0-20321 GCA_001077435.1 Glossina morsitans morsitans | reverse complement strand
CAAGGGTCTCTTTCCGGAAACATGTTTAATAAATTTTCAAACTTTATTATCTTGCCATAAACCGGAAAATAACCAAATTTGAGACCTTAGTTCCGTCAAATTAGCATGCGCGACTTATTTTCATTAATGGTAGGATAATCTATGTAAAGATGTGTTTGAAACGAGTAAAAAAAATTGCAAGGTTTGCTTCCAGCAAAAACATGTTCAACTCGCCATTTGTTTATTAGACATGGACTTTTGTATGGAAATGTAATTTTTTTGTTTAACGTTTAACTTACTGCTTACTGCTGGCATCTATTCGGATGTATACGATCACCGCCAATATAGTAGAATATCTTATTTATTTTAAAAGCACAGCTACTTTCACCGAAATATGCAAAATATAATAGTGAAACGATTGTCAGTGACCCTATCAACCTATCCTGATAACAAATAACAATTTTACGTTTTTTCACTTTTAATGTAAACAAATGTCCTTGAGCGATATTGAACTGTTTGTTTCTTGTTAACCATAACCTCGGTTCTGAACGAATGCATTTTACTTGTTCTCTGGCTTTTTCCTCTACTCAAACACTACGCCTTGCAAATGGTAAATTATTTATTGTTTTCTATTTCAAGTACATAAGTGCGCAGAAAAATCCACTCAGACGTTACTTTAAACACCTAAACGAGCACTTCTTCGTTTACACAGAAAATAGTGTAATAAATTTTTATTATTTACTAACTTGTTGTTGCTAGTTACACAACTATTGTTATATGAGGTCAGCCATTTTATGGCTCCGAAAGTGGCCTTATCCACTAAGACTATTCTTGTTGTTTGTTGTTGGTGAGAATAGAGCAGATTGAATATGTGGAAAAGGTGGAAAAATTGGTGTTCCAGAATTGAATTTTAATAAAGGTCCAGTAACGGCCATTTATGTGAAATCGTTTTGAGATGAAAAAAGTAAAAATCGCCTGAACCGATAACTAAAATGAAAGAAAATTAAAAGAAGCTTCAATGTAAAATTTCTTCAATGTAAACTTAAATTTTATTTCTTGTATTTCACTTTTTTCATTTTCCTTAAATATTTCATATCCCACTAAAATTTATCCATTAATTTATTCAACTGATTATGCTTTACTTTGTTTCCTTTGTTTTCCATTCCAAACTTTTTATATTCTTTTTTCAATTCATTTATGCGCTAATAGCCCTAATGCAAGCTTTCCGATAATTCTCTTTGTGTAATAAATTATAAATAAATAAAGAATAGTCCTTTAAATGCGTCATGTTTTCTTTTTGAGTAAAAACAATGTAAGTTAAAAAAGTCATTGTAGTATATAGACAACCATTAAGTGTCTGAAAGCAATTCCCCTAATGTTATTGACGTCAAGACGATTTTTGAAAAAAAGTCGGATATGTAAAGCTATCAAAAATTTGGATAAAGGAACTTTTAATTAAGTGACTACTAATCATATTTTACCCATTTTTCTTATAGAGTTTCCAAAAAATATATCGCTCTACCCATATAAACTTATGAAAACTCTTATATCAAGGCGGTTCGGAAGAAGAGACCAACTTGGTCGAAACTTACTACAATAAATTTATATATTCATTTACTGGCTTGGACTAATTTTCGTCATAAGATGCTGGCAAATATGGCAATGAAGTCTTGTTTTCGCATGGAAGATTATATGGGACGGGACTCGAAAAATGCTTCCATTGCGGACAGGACTTCCAGTTTCATTTAGTTTCCCAAATTTCGAAATTTCGTGGATTTTCGTAGTAATATTAGAAATAGGTTTTTAACAAGACACTCCCACCTGCCACCTAAAAACAATAGTACTATTGCTTGAGAAGCAATCTTGATGTAAAATTGGTGCTCTTTTTGAAAAATCCTGGTGTTCAATAACGGAAGGTTTTCTCCTATTTTACTCAAATATTTTCTTCTATTCACAAATTGATCTGCTAAGAAATGGCATAAATCTACGTGTTATCCTTTAAACAATTCCCTTAAGTTTATTGTTATAGACAAACTTTCAAAATAAGCGAAAGTGTTTCTTATGGAAAAACTTCTTTTATTAAAATTAAAAAAATTGTTTTTAATTAAACTTGAACTTGTTTTTTTTGCGATGCAGAAAGTGCGCGTCACAATCTAAGAGAAGTATACACTTCACCTTACCTCACTACTGTTCTTATCCTTATATCTATTCTAAATCGATAAAGACAAGCTCGTTTATCCCTTTTGCCGCTTGTGCAAAATGCTGTTGTTAAAGAGATACGCTTGCAATTAACAGACTATTTTGCAATATTTATAAATTGAATGGTGATGTTGCGTATCAAAGTTTCGCTTCAATTCAAGAAGAGAATTTTTTTCATTCGTTTTTCACACTTTACTGAATAGAACAAGTTATTTGGTAGTCTTCATTTTAGTTAGTTTTTGACTATTCTTTTTATGCCTCCCGCCTAAGGATGAGGCGCATATTCATTGTGAAAACACATGTAACGTCCAGAAGGAAGCTTCGGTGACCCCACAAAGTATATATATTCTTGGTTAGCAACCAATTTTGAATCGACTTAATGCCCGTCTGTCCGTCTATGTAATGCCTGTTGTAAACATTCTTCTGGTCCTCGAGAAAATACCCCGACAAAACGTTTTTTCCTGTCATTTTTTAGGCAAACACGGTCTTTATTTCGGAAGAAACATATTTTTTCTTTCGTAAATGAGAAGCGAAGTCAACTTTCCTTTTCGAAGCGAAGATTCATTTTCTTCACACATATCGTATCGTAGGTATCGCCTATCGTATAGGTTTTAATTTCATTTTCACAATAGTTGGATCAATAAAAAGCCTTGCTCCAGAGACCTGAGTGATCTATAAGCATTATAGACGAACCTCTAGTCCGATTTAATAGATTCTCAAAACTGAACAGCATGATATAAAATAGTTTGAACCCAAAGTTTTTCATTTATTTAGTGTATTGGTTTATTTGGATATGGGCAAGTTGATCGAGCGACGAAGACTGCTACCTTTGTAATCATGGACCTTATCATGGAAAAGTTGGATCTTCAAAAACAAATTGGAAGGGAAGTTGAGCAGAAAAATTATGGAAACGAGTCTACAAGACCGTTATCAGCACTACATCTCTTCTAGCTCTCACATGCGTTCTCCATTATCCATATCCAACTAATAGAGACAAAATAAAGATCAAAACCTTTACGAGAATCAGTCTTGATCACGCGATTGTAACACGCTGATGAATCCAACAGAGACCTTATTCTCTAATCTGCGATGTTGGACAAATTTTTACAATAAATCACTTTCTTTGTGTCTGCCTACAGTTTTTCCTTTATTAGACGAATTGTTTTCGATACAACAACGCCTATGGGCATCCTGAAATGAGCTGGGCAACGCATTATCAATTTAATGTATTCCTTTTTTAGAGTTACCAGACTCAATATCAAATTTTCTAAAATAGAGCCAATAATCTATGTACCTAGTGCTCAATTGTTTTCTCTTCTAACCTAAGAATTTATTTCATTAACCATAATAATAATATTTAGATTAAACGTCACATTCGACAAGCTAGCAGACGATGCCGTATAGTGTGTGCTGCTTATATATGTACTTTATCCTGTCGGCAATGCATCTCAATATGCTTTAGATATTTCACACAATTTTCATATCTCCTGCGGTAGGGACAATGAAAAAATTATAAACAATATCTTTCTCCGTAGTACTTTTTGGGCAAGCACTGCTGCTGTTGTCCTCCTAGGATAGTACAGCAGCGTCAGTCTCTAAATCCGTTTTTTATATACACGAAATTATTACCGCTTCTCTCTCTTTCTCTAGCATTTGTTTTTGTTTTAAATAATAGACAATTTTACCATGCATTTATTTAGGACATAGTTTGTGTTTATGTGTCTATGCATTTATATGCATTTAAGTTGGTTATGTTGCTAAATGCATGAAAACATGAATGAGTTCTTTGCAAGTCATAGCAACACGTTTTCTGCTATGGCCATAGGGACAAATAACAATTTTCCATAGCGTGTATGCAGGATTGCAAAAGGAATTCGAAAAAAAAAGGATGGTCGACAGACACTTGAACGTTGCACTTAAGGACAACAAACATGGTTGCACAATGTTGTATTGCGCATTATATTACTCGTCCGTATCACAACACACGTTCCAAATACACAAAAGCCAGAGAATCTCTAATACTTGTTAGTTTATTTAATACACACAGTTCCATGTAACAAGTGGAGTAGAAGAAGAAAGTAAATGAAAAACAGAAACCAACCAAAAACACTATAAGTGGGCCCTGGCCCATCTTTAAGTACACTCCGCTTAATGTAGTTAGTCAAATAATGACTTTTTAATATAAAGCATTATATGGTAAGTGTTGGTTCATCCTTGGGGCAAAACACGTCGGTGCACCAAATTTTATGAAAATATCTGAAAATTTGGGGCCTGTAGGTTATAAAGATATAAGAAGCACAGACAGACAAGCTTAGCAACTTATTTAGAAAGTAATTCCAATTCGATCGGGTAAATAAGAGAGCACAGACAGAGAAGCTTAGCAACTTATTTAGAAAGTAATTCCAAATCGATCGGGAAGACAAGAGGTAGATCTATCTCAACTTCTTCTTGGTGTTACATCCGCACACATTTAACATGGTGTAGAGCATAACAAAATAGAGAGAAAAGTGTTGAAAGACTTAAGAAGGCGAAAAGATTCGTTGTGCAAATTAGTGATTAAAAGGGAACTGAATACTATAGCAACTCACTTTATCGTGTCAAGCCCCGATTACTGACAAAAGGAATTAAAGAACGCAGTAGCAAAGCCCTAGAAACGTTTTCAAGTTTTATTCTCCCTGTGGTTCTATAATGTAATTTATATATAATGAGTGAATTCTAAGACATCATAAGGCTCCCAATGTCTTTTTTCTTTAATTTATTTTTATGATTAAACACTTTTTAAATTATAGCAATTTATAGAACTTTATTTATTTATTTATTTATTTTGTTTTACTTACACATGAAACTCAACTACAACAAGTTAATAGTCGAATTCAATTGACTCTTGGAAGTAAATCTTATACTAATTAATATTAAAAACCAGTATACAGTCTATAAGAAGAAATAAGGAAAGAAAAATTAATAATAATTATTAAATAATAATTCATAAATAAATAAGAAAATGAAAAAGAAAGAAAAAAAGGAAGCATGTACGCAACTAGTGCAGAGGTTCGCCCACAACTAATACAGAACCCAATTGCAATTGAATCTCTAAGCCATCGCAAACGTGCGAAAGCTTGGCAACCGATGCAGTAAACAAAACCAATCAATGTTCGAATCATAATGAGGCACTAAGGTTTAAAGTTAGTTTCGGCATACGGCATAAATAAATCGCGCGTATTATGCAACATTGTTTTGATGGACTTTAAAGAATGCGATATCGAGATTAAGTGATAGACATCCTTTAGCTTTATAGAATCCGATATCGAGATTAAGTGATAGACATCCTTTAGCTTTATAGAATCCGATATTGAGACTAAGTGATAGACATCCTTTAGCTTTATAGAATCCAATATTGAGACTAAGTGATAGACATCCTGTAGCTTTATAGAATCCGATATTGAGACTAAGTGATAGACATCACTTATAAAAAAAAAAAAAATCTATAGAAATCCTCAGTAAATGCGTTACAGGAATTAATTTCTTGAAAGAAAAAAGAAAGATAAATGTTCGCAACAGAGCGGATGACTTTCAATGTGGCTATGTAAGCTTAAGCGATAAGTCTCGTGTTCCAGCAAAATTTTCAACGCCTTTTTCTCACAGTTTAGCAGCATAAGTGTATACTACTGAACTGCTATTCTTTGTTTGGATTCTTTGGCTCCAAGGTAATGAATGAGAAGTAAAACCCGGAAGAAGGCTACAGCATCAATCATTTTTCTATAAAGAAAGCAATATGTTAATTGAAATGACATTTGATGCAATGTAATAACAGCCCAAGTGTTTTGCAATTATTGCCAGATAATTTTCGTTTGCGTAGGTGTTGTTACATTGCCCAAATTGTAAAATATACATATACGTAGCCACAATACGAACCGCACGTATCAAACACATACCGTATTTTTAGAAAACATTTTCAATGAATTGACCAATGAATGTGCAAAGTGTACACACAGAAGTATTTTACAATATTGTAAGCAAATCACTTTATTAATTGATTAATAAAATCTAGGAACCGAAAACATGGAAATATATACGGAAGAATAGAGTTTAAGGTTAAAATCACTCCGGACTTTGTTTCGTTTTATTATTCTTTTTTTTTTTTGCAAGTTATTTTTGTTTGGTATGACTAGCTACTCAGGGGATGTCCCCGGTACGTGCGGGCATGGCCGTGGCCAGGAAAACTTATAGGAAGAGTGGGCTGAAAAGTGGCAGTAGTGTTTCTGAGCGTTCCAGTTGCAATTGGAGCCGTCAGGTATGGCAGAAAAGACCGATGCATTCTAAAGATGGGTAGCAGGATTAAAAGCGGCCAGTCGCAGTAGTGTGTTGTGCGGTATACAAGAATCTTTAGAACGAGCGGGTGAGAACGCTGAGAAAGACATATAGTCCTCTTGAAGGATTTAGTTAGCGAACATATGTCTTTCATATCTGTAGAACACTTGCCCCGAATGTATCTGTACATAAACGCAACATAGCCGACGTTACGTCGATCCTCAATGACATCGAGATTTCTGGATATCGGTTTCAGTAAAGTATTTTTTGCAATGTTTTCAAAAACCTGAGGCCTTGGCTGCGTTCCTCGATAATTCGAACACATGTTCCGTCCAACAAACATCGTGCCCAGAACATCAAGGTTTGCCGATTCGTTTACAATGCTACCAAAAAAGGCGAGGGGTTGTTCATCATTGTAGTAGTCAGAGAAAAATAAATAATAATAATATTAATCGTGAAATGGGCCATGCGCCACCACATCGCTGTGCTGTTTTTTTTTTATAACCGTAATTTTTTAATCAATATTTCCGAGAATTAATACGAAATAAATAATTATAAGAAAAAAAAAAGCCGGAAGATGCAAGAATTTCATTTTATAAATTAGAAATTATGTTTATTTCGACTAAGCACAAGTTTAAGATGTATGGATGGCAACAACAAAAGTCAGCGAGCGTGCAGTAGTAAACAATAAATTGCTAACATGATTGCTTGTGAACAAATATTCAACAACTTGTCTATCTATCTGAATGCAAGCAAATGTAGATTTCTGCCTTCAATTTTTTTTTTCTATTTTTTTCTATTTTCTATTTCTTGTTCTTCTTCTACACCATTGCTATGAGCTGAAATCCTTTCCTTCCTTCGTTTCTTATTGCATTGTACGATGAGGAAGATAAGATTTATATACCAATCGTGATGATTGTCATTTTTATTATGCTTTTTTGCCTGCAGAAATGTTAGCAAATGATTTAATTTCATGAAGAAGAAGAGCAAATCACAAAATTGTTCAAAATTTTTTTGGAATTGTGTCACAAAACGAATGGCATGTAAACTGCGGAAAAGAATGTCTTATTAAATGAAAGGACTTCTTGGTTTTCTTTGTCCAATGATGGTTCGTTTGATTAGTTTTATGCCAATGCGTGCTAATTTTCACAAATAAGATTCTTTAATATCTCTCTTCTCTCCCCTTCCTTTATATCTTCTAAAGACACCATGAACATAGTATTTTTGCGTACTATTTTCGACATGAAACTTATTCGTATTGTTATTGTATAAGTCAAGGTTTTTTGAAGCACTATTTATATACAAATAGTCACATAAGTGATTTGATTAGTTGTGCGTTATGATTAGCGCACATATTCGATAACCGTAAGGGTTGTGCAGAAAACTTTCTACGAAATAACATAACTTAGCAGAGAGGGGCCAGTATTTGCTTCTCGTTGCAAGAAAATAACTTTTTATGGCCAACCCGTCTGGCGGCAAATAGAACAGGAGCAGGCTTGCTTAGGTCGAATCAAGATACCTTTTTGACTCAACAATAGTTCAGGTGTAGGTATTTGATGGTTTGAAAAAACTTGACTTACGCTCGTTTTGGCATAGCCCAGCGCAATCCCAAGTTAACAAGGATTAGGATACTTTCTGCAGTATATGGTTGTTCCCTGACAAACACGATAGATGAAAAAGAATTCTTCACCGTAATGTTTGGCAATCGATACCAAAGATATTAACTAATGCTTTATCAAGTAACCCAATGGAAGGCTCCTCGATTAATAAGAGTATAGCATTAACCACAGCACACAGTAAAAACAAAACCCAATATTTATAGAGAACAAATTTTATCGTGATCTTGCCGCATAGTATTAATTCATGGGTCTCCGCGCATTCGTCGTTAGGTTTTCGTTTTTTACGGAAACAATTATTGAAAAATGTTGTGGAACATTTTTTTTTTGTAGATGGCGAACCATTCGCGGGTATCTTCTTCATATGTAGTTAGAAAGAATTCTCGGTAGATGGAAATGGATCGGGAGAGACCTATTTTTGTGTTATGTGTGTTTCAAACGTGTAGACAAATCGATTGTCCCAAAGGAAAGTGTTGCGATTAAAGAACTAGTTGTCACACATCATGGTTCAAATATTTACTGAAGTATTCACTGCGTCGCTTTAAAAAGTCCGATCCTGTGTCTTCTTTTTTCCTCACATCGAAAACATGTTTTGCTTATCAGTCGCCATTTTTTTTTTGGGCCGAAAGCGTCAAGAGCTGCCTATTCTTCTGGATTTATACTAGCGAGAGAAAGGAAGTGTTCATTAGTTCTCCTATGCGATAGGGGTAGTTGCCATTGAAATCGATGCTATTTGCCAACCTCCAATAACATGTAGTAGTTCTTGTTTAAGTGCGCTACCTATAGTGCAGGATTTACGTTGTATCTGCCTATCGACAGTAAACACCAGGCAGACAAAAGGGGAAAAACACCGTCCTAGTGTGTGTTTGTATTTAGAGAAATTTCTTTGGAAGTAAATCAAATCTTTGAAGCCCTTATCGAAGGGTTGCTCAAGAATATCAGTATTTTCACGGACAGCTAGTGAATCTATACCAGCTCTGTCGAATGCCTTGAAGTGATTTACAGCAGCGCTCTGCCTTTTGTCGCAACTATGAATGTAAGGTCGCACTTTTTTGTAAGTCAATGATTAGATCGCCGACGTTGAATTGGTTTACTTTTGCCATCTACTCAGATGTTCCCATAATTGGAATAATTGTTTTCAGTTACAAACTGAAAACTGAGTTCGGGAAATCGAGGCACAGACATCTCTTTATCGTTACCCAGCAAATTTTAAAAACGACAATGCACATAATTTAATGCTTTGAGTGTGAATTGTATCGTTTTCTTATTCTCTTCGGCATTTACGCTTTTACAAAACACTTTTAACTTCGTATATACGGTATGTTCTTTTAAATGGAAATTTGAAAATCGATTATTACTATTTTTGAAGTTTCCATGCTAGCCTTTCCAAACCACTTTCAATCGGCAGCAATAATATGAAATTGCACCATCGCGTCATTTAGCCATTCCTTTATGTACGCTATTTGTTTACCAAACTATCAAGCCCATTGGCAAGCTTTTAGCTACGGCTAAGCAAGCATGTGGCAAACATGATGACATTAATTAATTTAAAATATTTAAAGGAAAGCTTCCATTTAATAATTTATTTAACAAGAGAAACCTTCGACGTTCTAAACTAAAATTTAATCGCAAATGATTTTTAAAGAATTATCATAATAGAGAGAAATTGATTTAGAAATGTTTGCCGGCGGAGCCGTCAATTTCTATAAAAATATTTAAATCATTAGCTTCGTTACCTGTCTCTACATGTTCGCCTTTAATTTTCTAGCTAATGAATGGAGTCTTTCTGGCATTTTGTGTCGTTCATATGTAAGAATATAGGATGAGAGTAACAAGAGCAATAAAAGATTTAAAACAAAAGAAGTAAAAACACCAAAGTGAACAACGGCTCGTCATTGAAAACCACGTCAATTCAATTAACACAGTTATCGATATAACGATTTTTGAAAATAAATCTTTATATGGGAAACGATCGGAATAATGGTCGGATACCAACTATTTGCAATGGAGTTCGCCAATGGGCCAAAGCACGCCAGTGCTTCAAATTTCATCAAAGTATTTATGTTAAACAGGCATATAAAATGGACAGACGGACGGACAAGCTTAGATGGATGTACAAAGCAATCCCGAATCGATCGCTATGATAAAATAAGGGTCGATTTCTACTTCTACTAGGACTAGGCTCCGCGTAAAGTTAATACATCCTTGTACCACGAGTGGTGCAGAATGTTACAAAAAGGAAGTAGCAGTAGCGCAGCGGTAGTACATAAAATATTTTACTACTATAAGAAACTTTTCTGTTTTTATATGCTATCGACTGTGGAAAGAGAAACCGGCTGTTAAGTAATTGAAATGACTGCAAAGGCGACAAGAAAACTTGAATTTCAATACGACATAATGTAAAGTTCTTTAGCTACGACACGATGGGGATACTCTTTGCAATATTTGCTAGAGTTAAACATAGAGAAGATATTTGTAATAATGAAAATGTCACTAACCAACAACTTGCAAATGTTATGATGTAATAATTTTTGTCATTTTTTTTTTTTTAGAAAAAAATGTTTACGTCTGGTTCGGTCTGTATACGAGGTGTTTGTTTGTTCATTTTATTTAGGATTATTATTATAACATGCCTATTATAATTACAGTAATCGCTCTAAATTATGGAAAACTTCTTTACCAGCTTGTATTACTCTCTGCGCCTATGCGTATGAAAATAAATTTATTTGTTATTTGTTTACAACATTAGAAATCGTTTTAAGTAAGTTAGTTAAGCAAAACCGCTTAACCATCAAGTTCGGTATTATGCCTTAAAACGTTTATCACTAAATGAGTATTAAAGGAGCGGCTTAGTTTCAATAGCTTTTTGTTTCTATTTCGTAAGAGCTGTTGGCGAAAATAATTCTTTGCTTACGCTCACTTGAATTTCAGTTGCAAACAGGCTCTAGCTTTTCCTTTGTAGTATAGATTGCGCACATAATATGCCAAAGCGGCCAGCTTTAAACTAATGCATTGAGGAAAGTAATACGAAGGAAGAGACCGATTTATAAGTATATACCGGCCATGACGACAATAAGTGCTACTTGTTTATACGTTTATAAAACACTCTGGAAATCAGTGGCAAGAAGATGATGCACTTTTGCTAACTCCTTAATGACTTAGGCGTTGGTTTAATTCTTTTTTTATTCTTTTGTTTTTTCAAATACTTTTTATTAAAGAAACTACTCTAAGAAAGCAAAGGTTGCACTGCGACTGAGGGTGAATTTTTCGACAGTTTTCTTTTATTTCCATTTCCTTACGTATTAAATTTTGTTGGTTTACGCCGGAAAAGGCAATTGAATGTTTTACATGCAATTAATCTTATCTCTTAGCGTCACCCATAAAAAGTGATAAACGCTAATAAATCTGAATAAAGCAAAGGTATATTAAGTATTGCAGACAATGCGTTTATCAACTCAGTGCGAAACACTTGCTTTGTTGATATTTAAGGAAACAGAAAGTAGTCGATCATAACTATTTTTTGTTTAATTTTATATAAAGTTTTTTACCCACATCTGCTAAGGACATTTAGTTGCTGTTTGTTACTAACGCCGGACAGGTTTGGGCGCTGATTATATTCCCTCCCGCAAGAAAAGCGTAGACTATAAAGTCTTGTCTCAGTATCAGTAACATTGACTAACAGTCTTTACCGTACCGACTTCTCTCTACAACATAGCCTAAAGGACCTTAAACCTGTTCAGAAGAAACCTTTGAGTTATGTATTAACAGTGTCTGCCACCTGGACTTTTACCTTCAATATAAATAATTTAGTTCTTCAATCTAAGGAAGTGCTAATCTATATCAAAGTTAAGAGTTAAGAGTAGAGGTTTAGTCATGCTGACTTCTGCTTAAAGCATAGTTTAAATGACCTCCTACTTGTGAGAGCGAAAACTCTATGATGTGATATTAGTAATTGGCGAATGAACGGAAATTGTAAGGAAGTACCCCTTTTGTTACGCTGTACATTCTGTAATAAGAGCAAGCATCGAACCACTTCTGATGAACACATTTCTGGTAAACACATTTCATTCCTCTGTTTATTACATATAGACTTTGGGAGCGCTTCTTAGCATATCCGCTTTATTTACATTTTTGAATCACTTCAACTGTATTGTAGTGCTTACGTGAAGAAGACATCATTTGCCAGATATCTGTAGCCTTTTGACTTGAGCCAAGTATAAATTCGTATCACTTTGTCTAGCTTGCGGGAAATCGTCGTAACATAAAAGTTGTACCAATAACCAGGAAAGTCCTGTCTAAGCAACAATGAAGAGTAGGTATTCTGCAACTGCAGCTATGTGGGCGATCTTTAATAATTACGACGACGTGTCAAAAGTGATGCTTGTCCTGTTTATAAAGAGCAACTTTTTCTGAGTAAATATGAGACTCCACTCCGCAAAACCGCGATGCACTAGTTTTGTCACTACGTCTGGCAAGAAACTTCACCTATGAAGAAAGCCACATGAGGATTCTTTGTATGTACTTTACAGACATGCCCTTGATCCGAGTATCATCAAGTGCTTCAAGCGCACTTCAAGAGTGTCCGAGCTAACTCAACTCCGAGGTAACTCAAACTCCGAATTAACTCAACATCCAAACAAAAAAAAAAATCCATATCGAGAATGCGTTAAATTTGACTGGATTGCTACATCAGCAGTATTAAGAAGAGGGATTTTGAGAATGAAATCTTTGCAGTAAAAATTTTTTAGGCGTTTCTTAACTCCATTCGCTATTTACCAGCTGTATGTCATTTGTAGACTTGCTGTTCCGGTAATGTGGTCATAAAGAGTATTGATTTTACATAATTTTCTTTTATGCTGAAAACATAATTAAATTTTGGTTTTTTTATATTTTCTATATCTATATCGTCGCTAACGCGTATATAATATAAGTATAATATAACAAAAGTAATGATATTAAATAATGCATTTTCTGGAATACTTTTATGAAAACTATTGCTTACATGCACTTATACAAAATAAATTTGTTATACCATATCGTGGAAAATGTTCACAATATTTTGATGGAATATAATAACTGACTTTTTCGCTTTTTTCGCATATTGTTGTTATCAAATCAATATTTTCATAGAATACCAAGTGTGAATGTACGGACACATCATCATACAGGTAAACATTTGCACTTTTATTACAAGAATAAATGAGTATTAGCATGAGCTGCTAAAATTTTGTTCTCATTTGCATTTTCATATAGTATTTGCAATTTTATTATACCCACCACTCGAAAATGGTGGTATATTCATTTTGTCGAAATGTTTGCAACACACACAGAAGGAAGCTGCAAAGATGTCATAAAGTAGCAGTTAGCCCTTGCATGCTGAATGACTTCAGAGTTATAAGATGGGGATTTGTGGGTATCACAATTGAATTCAAAATGAAGAACAAGAAATACCATCTCGTCTCAATGGGAATTAATCGTAATGAAGAACTAGGGCGGGATTAGAAACACAAACAAGATGCAAGAGAGTGTGTGGGTCAAGAATTTTTCAATTTTATTTCAGCAGATAATATCGAACCACTTAAAAGCATGGGAATCGTTCGGTGCAAATCTGCATTAAACTCACTAAAGCACAATATTATATTTTCTTATGAAATGAAGAACTCGTCCATTGCCCAGCCTTACGCCTTGTCATGCCACCCTTTGCTAATGTTCTATTAGGCTTCGAATGTAAATCGTTCCTCCCATAAGAGGTAAAAATTAGTAAGGAAAAATCTTTATCAAGAAGTTATTCAATGGGCGGCATTAATCAACTATAGCTGATTGCACTTCACAAGGGCCACATGGGCAGCTTTCCCTTTAACGGTTTCTAAGCATAATTTTTCAATTAATGAACTCCTTCTCGCGACAATCGCAAGTTCAAGTCATATATTCATTGCAAAAGTGATGCTAAAGTATTCAAGGACATGTTTTAAAGTGCATGGTGTTGTTCATCGTAATTGTTATTATTGTTGATTTATCCAGAGAAGTGAATTCTGAAGCAAAAGTCTTAAAGCACTAGCATCTAGCATTCTTGGCTTTATTGAAAACTCTACCGCTCTTGAGATTTGAATCCACGGCTATTGAGTTGTTAGTCGAGATTCTTCGCCTACTCTGCCACTCAGGCGGATAAAGTTGTTTAAGTCCTAGTGGTTTGCTGAATGGAAATCGTACTCGCGGAAAAGTTTTCTAGATAAATTTAGTCAGTTTCGCATACCTACACATATTGTCAAGTTATCTAATCTAAGTTATGTTTCAAAGGTATTTAAACAGCCGGATGAACAAAGATAGTACATAGAGGGGCCGCTTTTCTAAGGTTAGAATATTTATGTGGTAAGAATGTTTGAAGACGTATGTAATTTTTAATGACGTCGTTACATTATTCATATGCGCTTAAAACAAGAACTTAATTGAACTAAATTGAATTTAGCATCAATTCAAACTTTAATAGACAAAAGAAAGGGCCATAAATAAGGAAAAGCGAATAGAAAGTTTGTGAATTCAAATCAAAGTGAAAATAGAAACTTTCTTAAAAAGGGAGCGTAAACTTAAAAACACAAGAGTTTCATGCACTCATTACAATCGTATTGTTACTTATGCGTGCTGATTACAAAACGAAAAAGTCTTTGTGTAAATAGCTGAGGTATTGCAGGGTTGTTCGTTCTACTTTAATGGATGAGTAGGATGCATTTTAGATAAATGTGGTTTCAACTTTAAATTGAAATAAATACGTTTTGTTGATGCGTAACAACGAGCAAATTGATGTGACTCGAGTAACAAATAACTATTCGAAAAACCTAGATAAGCGTGTATAAAATATCAGTTTACTTGTTTGTACAGGCACATGTGTAAGTTTACGGTTAGTTGCACACGTATCCTGTCTTTGTTTCACAGCATTCTAGCTGAAATTATAATTAAAGTTAAATTGAAGAGGAAAAATGCAAGATATTCTGGCTTAAGTGTGCGGTATTTGAACGAAATTCCGAGTTTTATTTAAAAGGTTTCAAGGAGAAAGGATTTTCATATCTTTTAAATTACATTTTCATATGATTTTACAGAACATTATAAGTAATTATACAAGTGTACAATTGTACAAACTAAAATTATATAACAACCAAGCAATTTTTTTCATCAAAACTTAATGTCTTCCGCTCTTAGAATTCAGTAAAACAACAACAGATGATTCACTGTGCTGAGCAAAAAATGTTCAACGTGAACACAATCTTCTTTCTCTTAACATTCATAAAGTTGGCGGTTAACATGATAGTAGATATGTATATGTATACATGGATGCCTTCATGGCCGTCAAGTAGAAGTGAAAATCATTTTCACTATATCTTATATGAACTTTTTTAAACCCTTTTCTTACTGTTTTTCCGATCAAGCTCAGTTTTGAAAGTCGGATTTATTAAGAACTCTCTTTCCTGTCGATCGAGAAGAACAAGAAGAAGTGGAGGACATTAATTGGGTAGAAGATGACGCTTTCCTTATTACGATTACGCCCTTTCACTAGATTAGCTGTTGACAGTAGGGTGTGGAATAGACCGTGTGGCTAGGCTGGAGCAGGCTGCGGTCTGCGATTCCCTTCCAATCTGGTTTTTACGCCGTTTGTGGAGCTTTATTCTTATTGGAACACGATCTTTTCCGCACATTATTCTCGCACGTCGCTTACTTTTTCTGCCAGTTCTGTAGTCTCTTCAAAAACGACTCTATTTTGTCCCGTTTTTGCAGCGCATCGCAAAGCGCGTCAGCTCATTCAATTTTTCACTTCACGTGAAAACTGAATAAACAGCTTGCTTTTATGGCTACCCTTAGCAAAATGATTCAAAACTGGTTTTTCTTTGGTCGATGATTGCGCTGATCTTTACCAGTTTTTTGAAGAATACTATCAACTTCACCAGTAATTAGTCGATTAGAGCGTAACGAGTCCTTAATATCGAAATTTGCATGCTACTAATTTTGATCGAATACCATCACTCTAAGCAGACGAATATTTTCACAGGTCCGCGAATCATTATTATTTGAACGAAGTGATCTGTTTTTAAGAATCTTTGTTCATTTTCAAAACGCAATTTCGTTTCACTGAAGAAATAAATGTCAAAATGTTGTTATGTCTTATACTACTTACAGTAAATGTGCGGATGTGTACAACGTACATCTAGGAGACCTTGAGATAGACCTTAGATCTTTCATTATACAGATACCGGCTAGTCTGCTTGTATGTTCGACTTATATTCTTGTGTGCATCATAGCGGTCGCAATTTTTGAGATATTTTGATAAAATACGGTACACCGATTTGTTTTGGCCCAAGGACGAGCGTTATTGAAAATGTTTCGGATCAGTCTAGTTTTGCGCCCACTCTTCGTGTAAAGAATTATTTCGAGAAGTCGCTGTATGAATAACTGTATTAAGCGATGGCTTAAATCATTTACTGGTGCGCCGTGTCTCACTGTAACAGTTTTACCTACTAACTTTAAAGGATGTCATCTTTCAAATACGCTGGAGTAAGGCTTGATAGGTTTACTGCTGACAGGGATAAGAAATTTTATATACCAGACAATATGTTGACTTTGCGAAGGCTGTTTATTCTTTACTATGTCAAACGGGCCTCACTGGGACTTCTTTTTTTATAACGGGACGAATCATCAGAGAGTGAGTACGAGGATAGTGCTAGACTGAGTTCGAGGATAGTGTTAGAAACGTCTGAGAGTTGACACCGATTATGTCTGCTGTTTGAAAACAATGATTGCAATCGGAATTAAAAAATAATTATAAACCTTATAGCATAAGTTTAGTAGTAAGTTTAGTAGTACCGACGGTTCATTGGTTATATGTAAGCGTGGGAAAATTGTTGTGAGTTACAATAAGCCATCGATCCAATCAAAGTCATCGTCTTGCTAGATTCTGTTCTGAGAGAGTTTGCTACTGCGCTTACAGTAACAAAATAATTTAGAACAATAATATATTAAGTGAAGTAAGGACAAGGAAATAATTGCTTCTACTAGAAGTTGTTATGAAATCAAAACGAGAAATTAGTGTCTTTGGCCATGTGGCCTTATCAAAGGGATCCCTATTTCTATTAAATGGCTATGCTAAGGCATTGATGTATGAAACCTTTCTGATGTACGTAGACCTTTCACAAAGAAAACGTCTTTTAGGACAAAATATTCTATTTCTTATTAAAAATTCATTTTAGAGTCTTTCAAATTGATTTTCAACAGATTTAATATGAAGAATAAGAGAAGTTTAAGAAATTAATTTTTTTCAAAAAGTGTTTTATTTGTTCTTTCATTTATTTCCGAAGATTGTCTATAGAGTTTGTGCTTTGTGTTTGGGTTTTTCGACAGAAACTTTCTGTCCTTCATATGCCTTTGTTTTATTTATATGCAAGTGAAGAACTCAATGAACCCGAAAAATAATACGAGAAAAATTGCTAGAACTTATACATGCACTTACGTAAATCGTATTGATGTATATATTTAACTAACTTATATATGTACTGAATAATGAATGAATGAAAATGTACAAATAATTGAATCATAAATATTTGTTTGTATGTAAGTTAAAACAAAAGCAAATAAAGTAAATTACATTTGGGATTAAAAATTGTTTAAATTTTGCAGAATATTGTTTACGAGAAGATGATGTTGCACATGATGTGTGCGTTTTTCTGTGTGTGGTAACGGCAAACTTGGCTTTTTCTTCTTCTGTAGAACTCCGTGCGCATTGTGAAAATAAATAAAACTTTATTGTTGTTGTGTTCATTACGAGATGCTCAATAGGTAAATTCATACATTCGTACATCATTGCTATGAAAACCCGGCTTGATTTTATAAATGTTCTTCTTCTTCATTTCGTATGACATGGAAAATTGGGAAATAACGAAAAGGTATCAAGCAGCAACGATTTCTGTAGGCGCCAATGAACTGATAACGGTGCCGGCGGTATCTACTCGTAACCACCTCCCATCTTACAGAAGCTGTTGTTTCTTGTAGGGTAGACCGGTTGAACACTCTATCCGACTAATCTATTAATGTTGTTTACCTCATTCTCGGTGTATTGACGATGACTATCCAGTATTTTTTAAGGTCCAGTGATCATTAATCACAATAACGTATGTTATGTATAAAAATCTCATATCTCGGCAATAATGTAACACGAATTAATAAATTAAAGTTAGCGTAAGTTTCTAGACGATTTTTCGATCCATTTATTATTTCATCTCCGAAGTGTTTAAGATTTTTTCTTTTGCTGAAATATTCTTGAAACTCAAAGAGTTATGACCAATGATGAAAATAAATGAAATGAATATCATAGGAGTTGTCATGAAAGCCCGCCTATAGGAGAAGGCCAAAAACATGACATGACGTGATCAAAATTTTGCAAAATTTAATTTACGTCCTAAAGATTTTATTATTTTTCAGTTTTCGTCATAATAATCTGGAGTTTAGACCGTCTCTCAATGTAAGGAGTGGATTTTCAAGATAACTTCTCTATATGTTGGAGTCTACAAAGTAGATATATGTGATCCAAAGTACGTACACCTAATTTTTTTGCTCATTTGCTACTATGAACCTATTTTCATCAAAAAATATTAAAGGTTATGCCTTCTGAAGGGCTTATTATTCATGAGAAATCTTATATGTGAAATCCAAGGTATAGACCTATGTGATTCAAATTATTGATAATGTCAAATTACTTACTAATTATAATATTATGTCAAATTACTATTATGAATAAATTTTCATCATAAAACATTAACAATTAGACCCTTTTGGCATATAAGGGCTTACATATCCTGAGAATCCTTATAGAAGGTGGTGTCCAAAAAATAGACCTACGTGAACCTAATTTGACGATACCTTTGTCAATGAAATATTCACAAGTAGACCTTTTTATTATATAAAGATTCAGTTTTCTCAGATTATATAAGAGGTGATCCAAAAAATTGCCCAGCCGATCCAATGTTTTGAAACCAATTTAAAATGCCGAAATACCCAGCGCCTTTTGTCAAGAAATTTTTTTAAATTGCAATTTTCTTCCAAGTAATGGCCTTTCAAAATGGGCATTATATGGGCAGTGAGCGAAAAAGTAGACCGATCCGAATTATTTTTCAATAGCGTTCGTCAAAGTCTGTGAGTGTAGCAAATTTCATCAAAATATCTCAAAAATTGCGACCTTCAGCTTAAACATAAGCATACATGGAAAGACATTACATGGACAGGCGGACAAACAAGTTTAGATCAATTCAGAATCATTTTTTAAATAAAAGATGGCGTTTCTGGGTGTTATATACGTCTTCTTCTTCGTAAACTATATATACCATGTATGACAAGTGGTGCAGAATATAATAATAGTGTAACAATGTTTTTTGGTATAACCATCTTCTTTGGGCATCCACTTCAGCATCCTCAATGCCCGTATGATCTCGCTTAAAATCAGAAAAAGCATCGAGCAATTGTTCTTCCCGATGGAGAAAGCACGCACACACATATATATATATATTAGTTTTCGAGTCAATGCTGAGTTGAAACGATATTTTGTCGCCATCAAAAACCTAATCAACAGAAGAGATTGTTTTGAAAATGAAAACAAAACTTTGATATAACATGATGTTTGAACAGGGGCGGTTTTAGCGTTTTAGTTTAGGGGTCGTTCGCATTAGGGACTACATCCGTTTATGCATGTCAGTTGCGTGAATAATTGTCCGGCGTACCATGTCTTTTCAATTGTAACGCGTCAATCTAAGAGAAGTATTGTGGAAAGTGCTTAAGTACTCGGTCAAATTTTGTCCATTGCGCTGTAACGCACACTCTCACATTTCTTTCATTTAATATTTCAACAACGTCGCATATGTTGTGCAACCGTGCCTGTTGGCCAAAAAGGGCAACCAAAAAACCTCTAATTAATGTTTTATTTTTAACAAAGTATATGCATTCTTGATCAGCGTCAAATTCTAAATCAATTTAAGCATGTCCTTCTGCTGTCTGTCCATCTGTGTAATGTCTCTTGTAAACATTCTCTTGGGCGCAAAAAAGAAACTATCGACTTCAAATTTGGCAGCAATATTGGAAGTTCTTGCGCGTAGATCGGTATTGAAAATGGACCAAATCGGTGGAAGGACACTTCTACGGTATCAACAAAACTGAGAACACATCTGTTTTCAAAAGGAATAAATGCTT
>CCAG010017255.1:0-12451 GCA_001077435.1 Glossina morsitans morsitans | reverse complement strand
TACCCAGCGACTTTTGTCAAGAAATTTTTTTAAATTGCAATTTTCTTCCAAGTAATGGCCTTTCAAAATGGGCATTATATGGGCAGTGAGCGAAAAAGTAGACCGATCCGAATTATTTTTCAATATCGTTCGTCAAAGTCTGAGAGTCTAGCAAATTTCATCAAAATATCTCAAAAATTGCGACCTTCAGCTTAAACATAAGCGTACATGGAAAGACATTACATGGACAGACGGACAAACAAGCTTAGATCAATTCAGAATCATTTTCTAAATAAAAGATGGTGTTTCTGGGTGTTACATACGTCTTCATAAACTATATATACCATGTATGACAAGTGGTGCAGAATATAATAATAGTGTTACAATGTTTTTTGGTATAACCATCTTCTTTGGGCATCCACTTCAGCATCCTCAATGCCCGTATGATCTCGCTTAAAATCAGAAAAAGCGTCGAGCAGTTATTCTTGCCGATGGAGAAAACACGCACACACATATATATATAGTAGTTTTCGAGTCAATGCTGAGTTGAAACGATATTTTGTCCCCATCAAAAATCTAATCAACAGAAGAGATTCGCATTTTTCCATTGTTTTGAAAATGAAAACAAAACTTTGAAATAACATGATGTTTGAACAGGGGCGGTTTTAGCGTTTTAGTTTAGGGGTCGTTCGCATTAGGGACTACATCCGTTTATGCATGTCTGTCGCGTGAATAATTGTCCGGTGTACCATGTCTTTTCAATTGTAACGCGCCAATCTAAGAGAAGTATTGTGGAAAGTGCTTAAGTACTCGGTCAAATTTTGTCCATTGCGCTGTAACGCACACTCTCACATTTCTTTCATTTAATATTTCAATAACGTCGCATATGTTGTGCAACCGTGCCTGTTGGCCAAAAAGGGCAACCAAAAAACCTCTAATTAATGTTTTATTTTTATTACAGTGATTCAGCAAATATTTGGTATTTAATTAAATTACTTTAGTAAATTAAAGCAAGTAATGTTCGTATCTCTGTTATTTAGTTTTAGTTCGAGGTTATTTTCCATATTGAAGGCTACACTTTTGTTCCCGTCCTTTTTAAAATGATTTGCCACAATGAAGTGACGAGACAAGGCAACAACCTGTGTTACCTGTTAAAGGTAATTTTATAAGATTTTTTCATTAACACAGTTAGCAAAGAGACTCTTTCATATACCGTGCCTTTTGTTAAGATGCAATTTCAACAACAAGCACATTTCCCATTTTTATGCTCATTGCCGAAGGTCCTTTGCAACGCCCAGAAAGAACAGACCTCACCGACCTCACAAAGTATATGCATTCTTGATCAGCGTCAAATTCTAAATCAATGTCCTTCTGCTGTCTGTCCATCTGTGTAATGTCTCTTGTAAACATTCTCTTGGGCGCAAAAAAGAAACTATCGACTTCAAATGTGGCAGCAATATTGGAAGTTCTTGCGCGTAGATCGGTATTGAAAATGGACCAAATCGGTGGAAGGACACTTCTACGGTATCAACAAAACTGAGAACACATCTGTTTTTCAAAAGGAATAAATGCTTTTCACTGATTGCTCAGATAAATGTACCACATATTGAACACATTTTCTATGGGCGTTGATGTAGCGCTTGAACAACAAACGGAAAAAAATGGGCAGGCCATCCAGTATTATAGTGTTTCACATTTTAATTTTTTCTTCAATATCTTCATTAGGCATAGAAACAAGTATCAAAAAGCTCATAAAGTATATAAATTCTTGGCCAGTTTCAAGTTTAGTCTGTCCAACTGTCTGTCTACGCAACTGTGTAGTATTTGCGTTAAACATTCTCCCGTTAGCGAAAATGAAGATATCGTCCACAAACTTGCAAAAGAATTTGAAAGTGACTTAAACTTCTCCAAGGACGCGCCTACAACGATCACACGCCTATGGAACAGAAACTTTTATTTTGAAAGCAAAACAAAACAGGCGCGTCCACAACACATTATAGACCATAAAAATTTAATCCTTTTCTTTTTTTTTTTTTTGGGATAGCGATGGGTGTAAAAGATTCGGTCACGAACGAATATAATTTTCTTTCTTATTATTGTTTCCATTCTAATTTCTTCCGTCTGCTTTTGCATTTATTATGTTTCACTCCCTACAAATATTACTTTCATTGAAAATAAGGCAGAAGCAAAAAAATTTGTGTCAGAGACACGTACAATGGGTTGCATTACATTACTTATTCGTGTGCGTGCAACGTCCTCTGAGGATTTCAGGATTTGTTTAAAATTTTATACATATTTCATAAACGCGCCGTGTAGCGTTTTAGCATTACGGCGTTTTTATACGAATTAAATTTGATAACAATTTCATGGATGCAAAGAAATGAAAAGACTTTCCTCGCCTTAAAATCTGTCTGTAAAATGCTAAACGGTATTAAAGGTATAAATCAAACGAAAGAAAATATGACTCTTAGAGCCGCATGCTCCTGTGGGTTTATTAAAATGTGACTGTCAATGGCACTGCAATCTATTATTTATCTCCTTTCTATGCAAAAAACAAAAAAAAAAACAAACTGTGCGGTTTTTCTCCAGAAGAACTTGTTTCTTCAAATTGCATTATGACCATGAAATCTATGCGATGGTCCGGTTCACACAATTTTCGATCACTAAGGTACAGAGAATGTGTTTTTTTCCAGTTGCTTTTATTTTGTGAAAAAATGTTTTAAGCGCAAGACTTTTTCCATCAAAATAGGAAAAGTAAACGCTGGCGTGAATGAATACTTTAGGGATCTTAAAGACAATCACTCAAAGACAAGAATTGAGACGTGGTCCATGAGTTGCTCTAAAACTGAAAAAGCGTATTTCGGGTATTCCTAATGTAACATATAGAGACATGTAACATGTAACGTAACAGCAGGACAATTTAGGCTACAGTTCGAATATAACCATTCCTTCCAATCTGGGCAATTTATCAAATTACGATCAGTAAAGGGTTTAAACTTGTAATCTATTCATTACTTATTTATCGAAGTGTGGCAAACAGGAGGTTTAGACTCATAATGCTAACCTATTCTTCACGATGTACGCTACACGGCTGTTTCCAGTTCTGAAAGGACTTATAGGTAATGCGGTGTGATCATGAGCTATGGTTAGTGTTTCCAGTACCGCCATTCCGTTGATCATGTTATTCTCCGGATTACCTTAGTTACGAAGTGTTCATGTTGGTGGCTGGATTGAGAACAACGGGATGTGGCAACAGCCATTTCCTCCAAACTTATGTTTGACACGATTGGCGTCCTCAACCGCTTCAATTATAAATATAATAGAAGTCCGTTGGTTTCGTTGCGAATGCAGGTCGCCTTCCCTCTTCTAGATTGTTCTTTACATCCAAACTATATATTAATCATGGGACCAAACGAAATTTGGTCCTAAAAACCTAAGAAAGTATGTACTTTTGGTTCAATAATTCATGATATTTCCTTGGTAGCTTACAAGGTCTCAGTACAGTGGCAAAATTTCGATGCTTATTAAAAGTCAATTGTAGTTCAGCCCGACGTCCTTCGGATGTCATACTAAAAATGCTTTTATTATATACAGATTGTATTGTATATAGAAAAGCGAGTGAAAATGTTCACTTTGAAGAAGGCGTACTGCGGCAACTCAAGAGACGAAAGATATGTGACTGAAGGATCTGTAGCTTCGTGCCTCAGTTAGCGTGTGAGAAATGTGTGGAGAAAGGAGACAAATAGTAGAGTAATTGTTTACATTAAACTCCTGATTTGAAAGCGACAAAGTACGCTTTTAAAGGTTTGTGTTGATCAAACCTGTAGAAGACGCGAAAGAATTATGTAAAGTGAAAAATTTTAAAAAAGGTGAAAATAAATTAAATGAAGTTTGAACAAACATGTGTTATAAGTACTATATGTACGTAAAAACGTGAAGGATACAGTTATTTAAACAAAATTCCTATAAAGCTTCTTATAAACTATTGCCAGTGGGCCGTTACGATAATAAATTTTATTAAGTACGAATCTTTTACTGTTCTAAGTATGAAGGAAAATCGAAAGAATAAGTATACAATTAAATAAGTCGGTTTCAAAGCTGACTTAAAGCCCTATCCCGCTTTCATAGTAACTGGTTGAAACATGCACATATCTATGACATACAAAGACGCAATCATTTTAAAAATAAAAAGTCGATAGCATATGAAAGCATTTTCGGAGCAGTAAATACAAACTGCCACAACGGGAAGTGACTGAAGTTGCCTTTATATATATATATTAAATCATGGTATAGTGTATTGAATAAAGTTTGAATGATATGTGCTTTTACAGCAAACCAATTTTATATCAAACTATAACATGGAAGTTTGAAATATTTGCATGGCCTCTCTTTGGAATTGAAAATATGAAAGGATTAAAAAAATTTCCATTAAAAACTTTTTACGAAAAAAAAAAAAACAAAAAAAATGTAAAACTCTTGAGTAAATTATTTATAAGTTTGACAAATTTAACTATGCCGCAACAAGAGAACTCAGTTTGGACAAAAAGCCACGCAGTCTAAAATTAAATTCTCAAGTTTTTTGATAGGCAGGCAGGCAATGCAATGGTCAATCGACGATTGGACAAAATATGTTTACATACATATGTGTATATGGAAAAATTTAAATCGTATTACGATGTTTCGGGAGGAAATATTAAAATTCTTCTTCACTTACATAGAGAAATAAATATGTTCTGCTGTTCTTTATCACATATGCCGTAATTACAGCTTGTTTTGAGCAAAAGGAATTTCTGTTCTCGATCCATCATCAGAGTGATGGGTCAGTCTCATTGCAGAAAATTTTGTCATTGAAGCGTTCTTAACAAGTATACAAATGACAAATGTAGAAACGTTATAGCAATATTACTGTAAATGAACCTCCACTAATTTCCCATATCACACAAGGACAAGAGGTGTTTGAAAGTAACTCGAACTTATGGTGGTATTATATTACGATATTACTACAGATCATCTCGATTCAAAATTCTTTTTTGCTACTCACTATATGTATTTGTAAAGGAATTTTCCTCAACTCATGCAGAAGTCAGCATTCGGCGTTTTGAGCGATCGGCACATTAAATCGCTTATGCAATTCAGCCCTCAAATTCAGTTGGCTCTTCAAAAGGTAGGCTATATCCAGGTAAAATAAATATATAGAAAAAGTTAAAGCTCTGCCGGGCTACCAAAATACTAACATTTTAGGTTCCTTTGAAATATGAGAGTGATAACGTTTGTTCATAGGTTAGTTATAAAGCTGTTTCGTTTATGCATGCCTATGTGAAGCCATATACATTAAGACCATGCTGAGATTTGCGCTGTGGTTTAATGTTAATGTGTTGATTGTGATCCATGGTCAGCAGAAGTTAATTACGCTTTATATATGAAATGGTAAAACGGGGCGAAAGGCCCGTGGAAATGGTTTGGGAAAACTCTCCGCAATTCACTAACGGACATCTGGCAAATCAAGGTTTAAATGAACTTCGATTCATAGAAGAAGATGTTCGAAATCAGATATAATTCCAACACTGATCTACTAATTATTTCTAAACGTTTACGAAAATTACGAAAATTTGCTTGACTTTTGCTATTAATCTATGGATGGAAGGCATACTAAATAATAATTTCCTCAATGTTATTAATAAATATATACATATGCTTGTAGGGTATTCGAAAAAATGTACCCAAGAAATAAATCAGATAGAAAACATAGACTCTTAATTAAAAATTGCGATCTTTTCATTGATTCATAATAAGGGGTAAATGCGGAATAACATATTGCATAAACGTGTGGCTATGTTCGACGATCTTCTTTGAAAAATGCGCTTCCGCTTGTTGCTTTTCGATAATCCATTTAACGACCTCTAAACGCCTTGTCTCGTCAATGAGCTTTTCTTCTTGAATCAAGTGAACTTTGCAAGTATGAAGATGCAAACCTTTCGTCACTTCCAGCAACACTCCCACGATCTGCTTAGGTATTTTATGGTGAAGGATGGCTGGAGTGTCTAATAGCACTGTCTCCATCTGACCTCGCTCCTGCCTCTCTCTCTCTCTCTTTCTCTCTCGCTCTGATTCTTTCTCACCAAGTGATCGTAACTCCCAAAATTGTTTAATTAATCTCTTAAGAGTTAAGGGTCATTAACAGGAGCAACTTTTTACCCTAATTTCATCGTCCTAAGAGATTGTATTGTCCACGAGATTTGTATTTTTCTTGCTTGGAGATTTCGCAGTGCATAACCACTTATGACTATTTTGTTCTTCTTAGTATAATTTCAAAAATCGAAACTCGTATATGTGGACAAGAGCGTCAATGAGTTCGATCAGTATTCGGCATCGTTTTATCCGAATTTTTTGAATACCATGTACTTTTAGAGAGATGTAAATTAGATTTATTTCTCATATTTCAATTTATCATAAAATTCAAATTATTCGCAATAATTTGACAGGCTGTGAAAAACAATCAAGCGTGTATATGCGCTATATTCGGTTCATATTATTCATATATATCCATCATTTATTTAGTAAATTAAATCGCGTCTTTACTATTTTGAGGTTGAGTTTTTGACCACTTGATATACAATACTTTAACACGATACGTTCGTTACGATATGTAAAATTTAAATATTTTTGATTTTTTCTCCATATAAATAAAACTTTCCTGATGAATTTCATATACATATGATACATGTATTTGATATGCTTGCAAACTCACTAAATAAAAAATGTAATTGGAATGCAAAAATAAATCAAAATAACAGAAGTTTGCATTTGAATAAAACGAAAAAAAAATTAAATTTTTACATAAAATAAATCAATTTAATGAAAAAAGTTTTCTGTTACGAAACGTATGCATTTAACTAAAAACAAAAAACAAAAAAAATTGCATACATCTACAACAATCTATTCAATCAATTGCTGCGTCATAGAAACTTAAAAAATTGAAAACTGACAGATATAACTGAGTTTTAACTTTGAAATTTATGCCATTTTTTATGGTTTTCCTTTCACAGATTTTTTCAAGCATTCGCAAATGCCCAGCAAACAGATAGACGCGAAAAGAAAGTGATTTGTGTAGCTACTGGCCTGGGCAGTCAGTAAATATTAACTGCTTGCATGTATTTCGATCATTTTTTCACTTAAAAAAAGTATTTACTGAGAAAAATTGATACAAAATGTGTATTAATCAAAATATTTTGGCATCATTTTCTATAATCTTTTACATCTTTTTAACAACATACAGAAACCGTGAGGAAAAAACGATATTGATGGCGATCCCATCATCGACCCAACAGTAATGGCAATCAGAAGGCGCTGTGTTTGATGAGCACTCTGGGTATGGCAGAACTTTCTATTCGACGGGCAAGAGTGCATCCTTGAAAATTCTCGCAACGTGTGGCCGAGTGTTGTCATGCAAGAGGATGACTTTGCGTTTCTTAACCGCCATTACCAGCCTTTTTTGCAACAATGCATCGTTCTATTTGTTCAATTGACATCCGTAAATACCTGCAGTAACAGTTTCATTCAGCTTTAGCAGCTCGTAATATACTAAACCTTGCTGATCTTACCAACTGCACAGCAAAATTTTATGGCCATGAATATTGTGCGTTGTTATCGATGCTCATCGCATGATTAATTTAGTAGATAACGATATTGTTTGTGAAAAATTCGAACGCAAAATTGTGCTTAGGCTAAGCGCATCTGGTCTCCAGAGACGATTTGACAATGAAAATATCAAGCTTTTGGCCCTTGTTTTCATCAGTCTAAAAAAACTTGGCAGTGGAACAAACGTAGAACGTTCTAATAGTTGCTTGAACTTTTTGAAAAATCGCTTGAAAACGAGAAGGGAATCTCTAGTGAGTACAATGAAGGTGCACTCCATCGTTACTAACGCTTGGCGTTGCTGTTGAATGCTGCCCCCAGGCTGTGACCATACCCTTTTTCTCACATTTCTCTTCATGAGTATCATCGCATGTGCAGGGGACGCAGTCTTAGCCTGAGTGAGTGATGATAGAAAAAATATAAATAAAAAATGGCGTTAATCCACACGGTCTAGAGACAATACCTTCGTATTCAGAAGTCATGGTCGCATAAATGACCACAGACAAAGTAACGGCATATCTCAGCAGAAACACTAATGACTTACCCTTATCTAAAAAGATGTATTGTTCGACGAACTGCTTTAAACCTTAAAGGCTACGTTTTAAAACGCAACATGCAAAAGCACTGGTAAGTGCGTAATTGCTGGGTTAGCTATTTCTTGCTTGTTGCAAATAAATATTTGAATAGTTTTTTTTTTTTCTCTTTAATAAAAAATTGGAAGTAGGTTTGTTTGAATTTACGACTGCTTTTAATCAAAGTTAAAAATAAACGGGCAGATTAATTGATTCTTCATGCTGAGACAGTGGCATTTTCTCAAGAAGCAGAAGACTTGATCGAAGTATATAAATGTCGAGTTCAAGTTTTCCATTATATGATTTTGTAAACAACACTTTTCTCTATCAGATTGGGGTTTGCAGTTTTTACGCTAAAACCTGATTAAAATCCAACGAAAGAAAAAAGCTTTTATTAAATATTTGTCAAATAAATTCCCTGCAATTAGTATCGAAAGAAGAAGAAAAGTAATTAAAACCCCTCTAAGAAGATATATATAAGCACAAGTAAATCAAACGAACGAATTAAGCAAAATGCAGTATTGTCAGATGAACGGATAAATTAGGTTGAATTGGAAAGGTAGAAAGAAATAAGAAAAGGAAGGAAAAAATAAGTTATTAGGTATATTAAGATAAGTGAGACATTAATAGTCAAAGAAATTGTGTTAGTTTTACTTGTCTCTCCAACTAATTCTGCCAATGTCAACTGCATTAAAAGCAAAAAAAAGTTATCTTCGTTTGTGAGACAGAAAACTGTGCTGCAAGATTGTAACCTGTGTTATGCGCCTTGTCTTATGACCTACGGTAATTTCAACTGTTTCACCTTTATGAACGGTCTAATGAATTCCAGGGGCGGGCAATATGGTAGAGAAGTTAATATTTGCCTCGCGGTACCAGAAAGACATCTTCTGATCAAGGCCACTTTTGATTAGCATAGCGTGATGTTGGTCAGAAATTGCCAACTCCGTGCGACAACGCAGATGAGTTAATAAGCAGATATATTGATCAAGAACATATATATTTTACGAATTTGATTTGTTATATGCTTTAGAAAGGTAAGCAAATTTGACTTACACTGTTAGAAGATGCAATTAAAAAGAAGTTATGTTCGCCTTAGAAGACGTTAGCAATAATCCTCTCAAAAATAATTTTTTAGAGCGAAAACCGTGTTGATATCATTTTTTATTTCAATCTTGTTAAGCCATTTAATGTAAGATAAAGTATTCAGCGATGGAGAGGAGAAATCTATTTTCCCAAGAGGCATAGCATAGTGTTAAATGCCAGCTTAAAACATAAATCAAAAAATCAGCATATTAGGGATTAATAGGCTCATTATGACATCTAAATAAACTTTATAAATTTTTGTACGTTTCTTTATCCTTTCATTTTAACCACTGTTGGTTTACAATAAAATCGGAATACTTGGCTTTTCTAAAAACGAATTCCTTATTAAAATGTTATAAGGGAGAAACTAGAAAACTTTCCCAAACTTTCCCAAACTTTTCTATAATAGTACCAAACACCCGCTCGGTTAATAATAAATAATTCACTAAACTGCTGTGACAATTGAGTTTAACAAGATGGACAGCAGTACGAAACATCTGCGGTTATAATGACGAACGTCTGAAAGAAAGCTGCGCCTCTAGGGTTTTCCTTAATTACTTTAAATTCGACAATTTGATAAAAAAATCAATCAAAAAGGAATGTAAGAAAGAGACAACATATGTTTATAGCCACTGATATAAAAGAGATCACAGATTATTCGGTGGAAAACTTTCATTTGCGTCTTTTATAACAAAACCATAAAAATTAAAATCTGTTCATTTAGCTTAAGCCAAAGCATATTTTGACACTATCGCCTCTTTCTTTTAATATAAGTCGCTAAAAGGAGGAGAATATAACTTTTCTTGATTTTTAAACTCAATTGCCATCCGAAAATAAAGTTGAAAAATGTTGTAAATTCCTGATCAAGAAACGAACAAAGTGAAAGTTCATTTGTGGGACTTTTTGAAGTAAATCTGAAAACGAATAATAAACAAATAAAAGTATTTTTCGAACATATACCAACCAATATATATATATATATATCGGAATGGAAAATTTCAATTTATTTTTCTGTTGCTAAACAAAAAGCACGTAACATTACGGTAATGTATAGGCGTTCTATTATATCTATATATATGCTAATATACAACCAAGATAAGGGAAGTAGGGAAGTAGGAAAGTAGGGAAGTGGGCGAAAACGTGGTTCGATCCGTATCATTTTCAACAGCACTTGTCTTGGGCTTAAACACGTCTGTGCACCAAACATCTCAAAAATTGCGCTCTGTAGATGGAACGCAAGTATATAAGATGGACAGATGGACAAACGGATAGAATTGATACAATAAAAGGCGGATACCCGGGTGTGGCAAACCTCCGCATAAACTTCCTGCACAGCAAGTGGTATGGGGTATAGCAATAATTATGGAAATTAAAGTAAAATCCACAGCAACACAATTTCGAATTTTTTAAATTGTGTTTATTTAAAACACGTAGTATAATATTCGCAAAATTTAAACGGTGTCGTGTCGAAATTGTGTTTGACAGGTACCGTGTTATATGAATGATATCTGCTTATGAATAGTATATGTTGTATAATATATATATATATGGGTATATCACTAACAAATACACCGTTATCCTCGAACACGTGACTTTAATTCCATACAACATATCAAAAAAAAAAGAAGCAGAAATGAATAAAAATAAATAATGCTCAATATATCAAACATTGTGGCAATGACAGTCAGATATTTTATGCTTTCGTAACTAAGAGGCTTTACAACTCATACATCTACATTATGTATGGCTATAATAAAAAGAAAACAAAAGACAAGAAAAGAAGAAAAAGAAGACATATACACATTTTTGGATAAAACAGAAATTTCAAAACAAAGTAAAAGCAAAAGGAAAATTCAAAGTCAAATGAACCGCGCAATAAAAGGAAAAAGGAAGATTTTTGTTAAAATAAACCACAAGACAATTATCGATTGCATAGAAAAGTTCACTTACACGCTTGCATTACATTATTAAAAAGTTTTTCATATAATCTATTGTGTATGTCGATTTAAATGTCTTGAAGTACGTCTGAGTGGATTTTTTTTTTTTTTTTTTTTTTTTTTTTAGACGAGTATGTATTTGGAATAGAGAAATATCAATACTTCAGCTTTACAACAAAGATTTTACTGGTTGCAAAGCGTTGCATGTTTAAGTAAAAAAAAGAAAAATGGGAGTTTGTATAGAGAGCGTGGTGAAGTTTTTTTGTTCATTCATAACAAGAGTTTTGTGCTTAACAATAAGTAAGCAGTTTAACATCTCCCAAGGACATTTGCTGAGCGAGTTTATATGTAGGAGGAAAGTTGCGTCCACATCTAAGTCTTCTATGTGCGGTGGTTAGCTTTTGGTAATGATGTAAGATGTGAGTCTGGAAACTCTACAATGAATGCTAGGAGCCAACAACAGCAGCAGAATGATTCTCTTTTTCAATTGTCATTACATTTACAATGCATGGGAATACCCTTCAGTGTGCATGATTTCGTTCAATAGTTTAACTTTTTCCCTTTGTCCATTTTTCTATAGTTAGTTCTCGGAACGCGTCATGACACTCTTCAAGTTTGAAAATAAGTATTATTTGGCCGCAATGGATAATATAGAAATAATTGATTATTCATAGCCGATACTGGATTCAGTCAAATATTAGCGTCAACTTTGAACACATCTTTCGCACTTAGCCCCTTTAAGTTGCATAGGCATTTACATTCCCAGACAAAGTTGAAGCGTTAGTCCAAAGTGCATTACATATAACATTCAGGTATAGCTAAAAGAGATCTCACTTAAGCCAGTTAAGTGAGACGCGGAAAACGTATTTGTAGTGTAAACGAAAAGCTTCCGACAAAACCGCTCTTGGGCAATTTCAGCAAACCGATGAACTCCTGAAGTGATAAAACAAGAACAGGATAAGAACGTGATAGGGAATGACATACATTTGCATATATGTAAATTTCCTTTAAATGCCAAAATCTTATTTTTTCAGAAATTAAAGATCTTTTCCTTCAATCGTTAAAAATAAAACTTTTGTATGCTTTATTCACTTACAAGAATACAAAAGAAAAATTCCCGAATTTAACAAAGAGAAAAGAAAATAAAATTGCAATAAAAGAAAGTAAAGAAAAAAATATATATTTTTTGGCGGTTTGTAAAACTTTTTTTTTTTTTTTTGTGAAAAACTTTATTCGTTTCTTTTA
>CCAG010017253.1:0-18272 GCA_001077435.1 Glossina morsitans morsitans | reverse complement strand
AAGCACTTTGCTGATTTGGAGGCTGAGATAGGATTTACGGAATTTGTAAAATTAAAAGAAAGAAAGCAAAAGGAAAAAAACAAAAAAATGAAACACTAAGCACGTGCAGTTGTAGTATGCTTGAATGGGTGTGGGTGTGTGTGTGTGTGTTTAATTTTCTTTATCATCAATTAACAAATTTTACCTTCGAAACGTGTTCATGAGATTTAAAGCAGCCGCTTTAAACGATTTTTGTTTACTTTTTTCTTTTCTTTTTCTTTTCTTTTTCTTTTTTTTTTGTTATAGCAACAATTAGTTTATTGTTGTCACTTAGCCAAACGTGTATGAAAATTATTTTTAGTTATTTTTGATCGCATAGATTTTTCTATGTAGGAAATCGTAGAGATCTCAAGTTCAAGGTTTTTTTCAACGAAAAAGCCTAAGGTCAATGTTTGGATTCTATTAAATATTCATTTTCTCAACAATTTTAATAAATTTTTTACGTACGTGTATTAATTTACAAACAAAAAAAAAAACTCTTTTAATTTTTCAATTAACTTATAATGATTTGTAAAAAAATTTATTATTTTTATCTCAAATCACAAAATTCCTTTTTGCATTTTAGTTCACGATCTGCATGTTACGAGATTTGCCAACCAACTGATCTAAGATCGGAAGAGCGGTTCAGCAGGAATGCCGAGACCGATCTCGTATGCCGTCTTCTGCTTGAATATCAGCGAAGGTTGTGACGTTCCTTTTGCAAAGAAAGCTTTTTGGTTAGCATAGTGACCGTTTTTTGATCGCGTCGCAAAATTTTACATATAAACAAATAAGCCATTGATCGCCTAATGGGAAGAGTAGGTGAGGATGACCAAAATTATGAAACGAAGCAAATGATGACCTATCGAGAACATGCTTTCGTTAAAATATAATTTTTGCCAGGTACAATTTCTTGCCCCTGGATACGGAGTGGAATAGCTTTGAATTTTATTAGATCCGCATCTTGAGATCATGCGAATGAAGAATTTTTCTGAGACGAACTGAGCATTGCGCTCGAAAGGTTGGCCGGAGGGGCACTTTCTCATAATAACTAATTTTCGCATTTACGTGAAATTTTTCGCATCGCATCTCGCGTCGATCTCTTTTAGGAAAGTAGAGCAGTGTCTTAACTTTTCTCCAGACAGAGACGTAACTTCAAGCAGATTTTTCTTAAATTCCAAGGAAAGCCATCTTCAGTTTTGCTTCTAAAGTTTTTGCGATGACCACTGCTGCCAATAAATAAGGTGCGGACTAATATTGCAACAGGAGGAAGGATGCTAAGCTAATTCGTTCACTCCGCAGTCGCCGCGAAAACTACAAGGAACGCTGACGTTGCCTTAGTAAAAGCATAATTTGTTTCCATTTTTTTGGAAGCAGTTCTCTTATTTTCATTGAGCATGGCTTTCAAGAAATCACTCAAAGTTTTTGTCTCTTGCTGTGAAAGCGACTTCTTTTAGCCTAAGACTTTTTTAACTGACTTTCAAAAAAACACACATTTTTAGGTGCGACGCATCGGTCAATAATTCTCGAAACTAAGTAAAAAAAGCATAATTTTTTACAAAAATTCGCTTTTATTCGTTTTAACGTAGTTTCCATCAAAAGCAATGCAATCGTTTGACGATATCGTTTTAACGGTACTTATTATTGCACGTAAATCTACAGTTTTACTCCCGCCTGACCAATTGCTCGCTCTCAATTGAGTAAGTTTCGAGGAGAGCGAAATAAATATCGCTTTACATTCTAAAAAAAAAAAAGAAGTGATTTTTAATAAAACTTAATTTTCTACGTCCACTTTGTAGATACTGGCGAGCGAGTGTATCATCCATCGTGGATTAGGGAAGGGTCACAGTTCAAATTACATTACATGCATTATTATGACAAACACGGGTTCATAATGATAAAATTTTATGACGAAATCCAACAAGGACGGATGGACGGAGTATGATATATATATATATTATATTACATATTTATATTATATATATGTATATATATATATTCGTAATACACAATTAACTGACAATTGGTTACTGGTTTTGTTAAGACACTTTTTTTCTAGTGTTTTGAAAATAATGAACATACGGTGACTAACGCCACAGTATGTCGTAAACAGCATGAAATTGTGACGGTTGACGTTTAAAATTTGATTGTTAGAGCTGACGTATAACTATGTATGAGTCTGGAGAATTATTGATCGATACGTTATCTCTACATGTTGCAAGAGCAATGGCGAAGTTAGCATAGCTTTAACCTTCAGTTAGAGATTTAGCTTAAAAGTTTTATCATACTGTTATACCGTGTGTTTAAAATAACTCCTATAAGCACATTCGCTTTTATACGTCACTAGGAACGAAATACTATTTAAGAGGAGAGAACAACACGTGTGCGATCAGCTGCTTTTTGATAAACAATAGCGTCATTCAATTACACTAAACACGTTACAGATTAAGAAATGTATAAGCGCTCAATTAATTACTTGTAGCGATACGACGCAAAGTAATAATGAAATAAATTACTAGGAAATGTGTATACAATCTGTATATGTTCACACATATATATATATATATATATATATATATATATAATGATAATAGTTGTATCTACGATATATATGTATGTCTACATTTATGTTGAATTATTTATATTCCAATATTTAAATAACACACACACACACAGGCACACACACGCACACACACAGCCAAATACAATCATTTTACATACTATCAAGGTGAAGGTCGTAATATTCAAAAATTCATTTTTTCCGCTTCTTTGAATTTTTGAATGAAAATGCACGAGAGAATCACTGTGAATATATTCAAATTATAAAAAAAAAAAAAAAAAAAAAATGTGAAAAAAATTCTTTCTTCATTTTTTTTCACATTATTGAAGGAAAAAGCGTTTCTATTTAATCACCCGTCACCCGTCACCCGTCGAATTATACTAAATTTATATAAACTTTACAAACAATGCGACTTGAAAGGCGGACACGATACCTTAATATCAGAACTTTCTGTTAAAAAGAAAGCTTTAAGTAGTAAGCTTTCCTTTTTTTAAATAAATTTTATTAATAATTTTCATATGTTCATACAGTTTGAATAGCATTGCCAATGGATTAGTCTTTCAAAGCACATATTATAAAATGAAAAAAAAAAGAAAAAAAAAAAGCATTTATTTACAATATTTAACATGTACATGAATCAATGACGTAATGGAATTTAGAAAAACAATACGAAGCGAAATTAGTTCTTGTAGTTATTGGAGTTCACCTTTTTTTTTTTTTTTTTGTTGTGTTTTTTGTTCCTTTCTTGGGTTTTAGCAGAACTTCATATGCATTTAATTTTGTGAAGCGTAATAATTGACCTCTTCCTGTTGCTCTTCTGATTGTTCGTCTTGTGGCAATTGTTCTTCATTTCCATCTCCATCTCCATTTCCATTTCCATTTCCCTTTCCATTTCCATTTCCATCTTGATCTTGATCTCGTTCTTCTTCGTCGCTTTTGCGATTAAATCTCAATATACTTAAGAATTGTTCACGAAATATCAAATCTTGATATTTTTCAGCCAATTCCGCACAACATAATGGCTCGCCAGGGTGCTCGCGATGGCATGCAATTAATTCGTTTCGTAGCTCTAGTATTTCCCCATCAATGTTATTCGTCCATTGTACGGGTTTGCCTAAATAATTTTCCAAATTCGCCATACAATTGCCGAACTGACGATCTTCGTATTGACTGTATTTACCACCATCCCGCAATTCGCTAGTTGAACGGACGCCATTTTCGCGGTCGCGTCTTTGATTTAGATTGTGCGTGTACGAAGGCTGGTACGTCCGCTGCTCATCCGTTTTCTGCTTGTATGATTGCTGTCCGTACAGCTTATCTTCCTCTTCGTGCGGTTGTTGCGATTGTTGTTGTTCAGGCTGTTGTTTCGGTTGTTCTTGCGAGGATTGTTCTTCTTTTTGCTGTTGATCTTGTGCGTCTTGCCCTGTACAGGTTTGTTGCTCTTGTCCCTGCAGATCTTCTAAATTATGAACAGCGGCATTATCTAATGTTTTTACATGTAGCTTTTCCTCATCTTGATTTTGAGCATTTTCTAGGCGTGTGACAACCGACGGCGAAACTTGCACAGCAATCCTGCATTCTGGATTTTCGATGCGAGCTGTTTGCGGGGCGGAATTATTAGCACCCATTCATGAATTTCTGCGCTAGATTTTGTATATTAATTATATTTAGTAAAAATTTTGGATGCAAACGCAAAATTTCAATTTTCAAATTTTCAGTAAGTAATAATTTTGAAAGCTTCAGATTTGCACACTGATGTACATGTAACTCAAGGCGACATTTTCGTTTTTCATTTCGAAGAGACGAAGAAATCATACGCAAAAGCTACAGAGTTGTTCTATAAATGACATCCATTTATATGTCATTCATTATTTTTCATAAATAGTGTACTCTACCGTAGGTACCTCTACGTACGACTTATTTTCAATGGATGAATTGCAAGTCTATTATAAATACGAAATTGTTCGGACAGAAACGATAGTCGTCTTCTTGAGCTATTATGAAAGCGTTTACGGGCGGGTCATTTAGTTCTAAAATTTTGAAAATCACATAACTCTACATATACCTTGAAAAGAGATTCGATATATTGACAGAAATGGCAAGTGAGAGCAAGAGTATCCCGATTGGGATGAAATTTTAAGAAATTTAATAAATATTTCAACTGAAGTTTTTATCAACAATATTTTCGAATCTTTATTTTTTAAGTTCTTTGTTTTTTTTTTTTTAATCTTTTTAGGAGATTTGCAAAGGGATTATACTTCTTGCCAACTTCGACGCTAAAGTCTAAGAACTTAAATGATATCTTTTAATTTTCAGTTTTCCACATAAATTTTGGTCATAGCGCGACAAATCCATTAACAAATCACATAGGGACAGAGGGATGGATAAACGAGCAGCGATTTGGTGAATACATGTATTTCATGTTATCCTTTGTTCTTTTAGGTTTTGCAAAAGTGACATACGTATACTTAGCCGTTAAACAGCAAACTGACTTATGGATATAATTTAATTAAGAATACAAATAATAATAATTTTTTATTAGGAAAATTATGATTTTAATTTTTATTTAATAGAAATACGTAAAAATATTTAACGATAAGATATTATTTATAGAAGATTTAAATTTAGAAAGAATATTATTGAAAAAAAAAAAAATTATTAAAATTATTTATTTAATTATTTTTAAAAATATTACGATTTTGAGAAAAAAATTTTTTTTTCTATAGAAATTTTGACTTTCATTTAATTAATAATTTTGTGTGTACAACTGAATCAAATTGGCCACTACCACTCCCAAATTCCATAGGCAATAAAAATGCATACTTCCTTTTTCGGCGCAGGTGAGTAGATATCGCTTGCACACAGTTATTTCTCACATATTGAAACACCGTTGTGCATACGACTTGGTTCTGAGATGGATACTCTTCCACCTGTGGTCTGCAAGGCATGGAATTATTAGCATTACGCGTGTCATAGCTATTCTTGCATTCGAATTGTCCATCCTTCCTAGATTGTCATCCAGCTATTCCCCATGGGTTCTAATTTAAAAGAAGCAGATATCAAGCTAGCAATACCACTATGTTCCTTTCTTTCGTCACCCCAATAATACCCGCTTGTTAAATCTTGAAGCGACTCCTCACGCACTCGCTGACTTCTCCATGGTAAGTTACCATCACCAAGATTGAAGCACAAGGGTATGGTCTCTTACTAGCTGTTACATTTCAGTGAAACCAAACAGTAAAACCAAACGATCCCAAAAACACAGAATCGGTTTGAAACGGCCGATGTAAAAAAAACGAGCGAAATAATAAAAAAAACCGCCACAAGTTAATTTTTTCCCCAATATTCTTCCATCTATCCATAGGCAAAATCTGTTCGCGACAGGTTAAAAGCATTCAACTGGCAAGTGTTGGCTCATGCCACCAAATTCGAGTCTTGCCGATTGTGATCACTTGGTTTGCCTCAAAAGATCAAAATGTTTTTCGCCAAATGAGGAAAATGTGTAACTAGCGGTAACTACAGAATCTAATATCACTACGAATTTCTATTGATCGGATCAGACAGCAGTTTGTAAAAAATCTCAATAAAATTTCAATAAGAAATTTAGTTAACACTATTGTAACGACCTAAAAAAAGAGAAGTTTTTTAGCATCACCGAAGGATGAGGGATACATTCGTTTTGTCAAAACGTTTGCAACGCCCAGAAGGAAGCAGTAGAGACCCCACAAAGTACATGCATTCTTGCTTACCATCACATTCTAAATCGATTTAAGCGTATCTATCTGTCCGTCTGTGTAATCAGTCTCGCTGTTGTAAACACTCTCGCTATCGACCGCACATTTGGCAGAAACATTGGAAGTTCTTGCATGCAGGTTTATATTGCAAATGGCCCAAATCGCTCGAATGGTATGTCCCTAGTACTACGTCAGAGAATGAAAAATTGGTTACACATTGGCTTTTTCATCTTCCCATGGTTGTCTGGGTAGGAAAATCCATCACTGATGCTCCGTCAAAGATGCATGCAAACAGTTATTCTATAGTAAGTGGCAGTAAGTGTTTCGCATCTGTGTCCACTTGCAATAGACGTGCTTTACGAAGGGTCATGAAATCGTAAATTGGTGCTGTGCGTGGACGCCGTCAAAAATGCTTGCAACCAATTCAACAAACACACTGTACCTTGCAATGCTATGATTCGCCATATTCGACTGCTCGTAGGACGGAAAGCCAGTAAAATATGTAACTTTCCAACTGAACTAACTATCGATAGGTTGCATCACTATAATGTGCGGTTTGTTGTTAGTTCTTTTAACTTTCGAGTGCATTTTATAGATTAGCTGCAAAGAGATATGAGTTAGGTGTGAAAAAATTCTTGAAAAGCGCAACTGATTTTTGTTCCTGGACTTTATGTGTCTTTCTTAATCACATTTGGCTGTTAAACAACGCTTCAACTTTTCATATGTTGTTTGCTTTCGGTCTAGACAAAACAACCATTAATTATACGAATGTTAGTGCAGAGAAAAAGATTGTTTAAAAGAGAGTAAATGTTTTGTGCAATAACGGAACACAAATATTTGTGATGGTCTTTTTTTCTTTTTTTCTCCTAAAAGTGTTTCAATTATCGTATCTTGCCATTTTATTGCACATACATTCTATATATGTAGTGTAGACATTATATCAGAAATCTGTCTGCTGTTCTATTGTAATCCCGTTCTAGCGATCCTTATCGAACGTTATTGCATTCAAAAATCAATTCTTCATAGCATCGTCGATTTTTTCCATCAACCGAGTCAAGGAATGCTTTTTAATAAACATATGTTTTTAATTATTATTAAATATAACAACAAAACATTGTTTTTTTATCTCTCACATATATATATATATATTCGTTCGCTCTCTCTCTCTCTCTCTCTCTATTCAAAAAATCAAAGATAAATTAGTCAAAATCAATGTTTCTCTTCATAAATTATTTCATTTAATGATAAAAAAAAAAACAAAAAATGTCTAAAGACACCTTTAGCTATTAAAAGAGTTTGTTGCCCTTTACCCATCGGGTAATAAAAACTTCTGATCGCAGACAATTGGCGTCAAATATTCAATATCTAAGTATGTATTATGTGTGTAGAGAGATAACGTATGATTTTATTGCTTAGTAAATGAACGGAAATAAGCAATTTTTTATTTATGGTCTTTCACGTGGAAGTCCGTTTAATTACCTTTTACTTGTGTTGAGGTTACGGCATGATATTCTAGTTCTACTTTCTTATCAAATTTTAAATATTCAACGAGTTTAAGTTTTTAAAAATATGTAAATTTCTTGTAAAAAGTAATGCTGAGTGGGAATTTAAAAATAATGCGTTATACTGCAAATGATTGGAAAAATGCTCCTATCCGAAACATTTTTAATAGCATCCGTCCTTAGGTCAAAACACGTCAGCGTAGAAAACGATTTCAAAGCATCACGAAATTTGCGACCTGCAGTTGAACGAAAGAACACAACACGAACGGACGGACAGAGAAGCTTAAGTGTGTATATCTGAAATTCTTCAGTGTGTTGCAGACGTCTCCATTAGCTTAATATATCCCTGGTATATAGGGTATAACAATGCACTTCAATACACTGATTAGTCATTTTCCGCACACGAAATTCGCGAAAATTACTTCAGCTTCTTATTCATATAGGAGTACGATAATGTTGTGACTTAAATCTTATGAAATTTATCGAGTTCGAGTATAAACTCAATATTCTTTACTTACAAAAGTTTTTTTTTAATCATTCCGGCAAAGAAACCTATATCCAATAAAATCAGTATTCATTCTCTTGCATGGTGAAGCGAAGAATTAAACTGACTTTAAAAAGAAATTGCAATAATAAAGTCAATTGGAAGAAATTATGTTAATTGCTAACCATTAGAAAAAGTTTTTATATCTGTGCCTGAATTTCGAATTGTCGACAAAGTTTTGTTTTTACCTATCTTTGTGTGCGTGCGTGTGTGTGTGTGTGTGTTTGTGTGTGTTTGTGTGTGTTAAGCGGATTAAAATCGCATTCCATGAAACTATATGTGATTCTTTCTATATTCTCAAGCTTATCTAACAGAGGCGACCCTAACTTGGAGGGGCAATGAGAGGAATGGCGATATATACAGATCTCCTCAGATCGATTGTCAATCGAATCAAAAGAGAGCGCATAAAAGTAGTAACAGGCAACGGGGTTCCAAACAATGTTCCCTAATACTAGTAAGCCTTGATAATTACATGGTTTCCTTAATGAAATATAAATTTTGCATTTACCCGCAGGATGAGTGTTTTACTCGGGTAGTTAATCGAGTTGTGACAATTATTTGATTTCTGCATAAGCTCTTGCATCGAGACGGATGTATAAATCGACCTGCCCAATCGAATTGCCCAAGAGTGTGAAGGTGATTAAGGCAATGTGTTCCTCAAAGGATTTTTGCTGCGTATTTCGTAATGAAATAATAAACTCGAAGCTGACACAAGTGACTTAAAAAAAGAAAATTCTTCCAGTCTAGAGCTAGTCTGGTGGCGTAATGGTGGTCATTTTATTGTCGGCAATAATAGCAAATTGCTATCATTGTTATATAGATTGTTTATTACTTGTTTTTATGCTAAGTTTTTCTTTTCCGTTTTTTTCGTTTTTTTCGTTTTCTTTGAGAATAAAAATACCTAACAATAATAATAACAATAATAATAATAATAATAATAATAATGATGATGATGATAATAACGTTTTCCCCCTCCAAACGTAGAAAATTTCATCCGCATATGCAATTAGAAAAACCGGTAGTTGCAGCAACACAACAGCTGAAAATTCTCTATTTTGCTTATAAAAAAAAAAACTAAAAGCTTATATGTTGTTGCCCCTTACTGGGGAGTACAATGATGCTATGTTGCGGCAATTAGCACAACACGTAGAAGGAGATTAAACATAATCCCCTCACGGCAGCTTACCAGTATGATGTAGTTAATGATACCGATAGACAAGCAAAGTTTATAAACATATTAATAGTAATGTGATTAATTACGATTTTTTTTTTTTTTTTTTTTTATGTTTTCTGTTTTGTTTCTGTATTTTGTATAAAATCTTAACTAATCTAATATATTAAACCAATAACAGCTGCTGGCCATGATAATGGCATGTTTTCAATTTGAAGCCTTAATAATATTGTTTGAATAATCTTATGTTATAATTTCTACGGTTAATTGATTTATACGATTTTGCCTTTCAACTTTTTTTTTTTTGTTTTTTTCTTAACATTTTCGTTGACTATATTAATTAATTAATAGACATTAATACACAAGTGGTTGGAAGGTACCATAAAAAAAAAAAAAAAAAATTTATTCAAATCTATGAATGAAATGAAAAACGGTAGACTAGAGATTTGTATACCGTAAACGAAAGGGCAGTTAACTTAGATTAAGTGTAGGTTTGAATTTTTTTTTTTTTTTCTTTGCTTTTCATTTAAGTTTTCCTTATAAAGCATCTATATGCGATATTTCGACAAGTTCTCCTATATATATATATATATATATATATATCTTTTTTTTGTTTTTAATCTGTAAACCGCTTGTAATCTTTGCTTTTTTTTTTTTAATTTACGCAATAGTTAAACTCTGACAGAGATCATGTTATTATCATTATTTTTTCTAATTTCATGTTTATGTAAAACGTGCATAAGCTTTGATTTGTATAAATCTCCAATCAACTGGCATCATATGCAATTAATCAAACGCCTACATTGAAATTTTTATGAGATTTTTAGGCTTTTTTTTTTTTCTTTCCTAATAATATATCGCGGCTTTTGGACTGCGGTATAATATAAACGATTATGTTAGCTAGCGCAATATGCTGGCAACACATTGTGAAGTATTTATCAACAGCCAAAAATTATGCTGAATAAGCTGCGCCGGTCTAAGTCTTTGATCTTTTCAAAGTGGGGAACGAAAATTATAATTCTCCATAAATACTCTTCAAAGGAATGTGAACGCCTATGCGAGCAGGCGTCCACAGAGTCAAGATTTTTTTTTTTTTTGCATCCTTCTCAATAACTTAGATGGTGACATAGCTAACCCTCCTCTACAATGAAAAATGGACTTACAAATGGAAAGGCCTTCAATCACCTAACAAGGCTTTTCCCTTTCACCTAGAAAGGCTTTTTCGATATGTATTCTTAACTGGGAATAGATCTTTTATTTAATTGCATTTAATTTATTCCTCAAATCTCTCTCTCTCTCTCTCTCTCTCTCTCTCTCTCTCTCTCTCTCTTTCTCCCTGATTTATGCTGTAAACGATAACTTAACTTTATGCTTACTAAAAATAGATTAATTTTTTTTAATTTATTAAAGAAAGAAAAAGAGGGTTTCGAGGTTTTCTCTTGGCTTGCAAAGTACAGATTTTCAAGGACATACGAAAACTTTTCCGAGCTTTTTGATAAGAAAATATAGAGGTGCTAGGTCTTTGCAGAGCTTTCGCTTGGCTTGGAAAGTAAAGATTTTCAAGGACGTATGAAAACTTTTCCAAGGTTGTTGATGAGAAAATATATACGTGGTGGGTTCTTGCAGAGTTTCCGCTTGGCTTTTTTCAACGTACGATTATAGGCCGGAATTTTGGGTTTTTTAAGATTTCGGGTGAGCAGAAGACCATTTCTTTTTAAAAAAAATTGATTTACGAACGAATTTTTCCATTTTAAGTCACTCAAAAATCGCCCTTAGGCCAAAAGGCGCAATGTCTCAATGGTCGCTAGATAATCTGATTTTAATGCTGCAGTTATTACCCCCCGAAAATCGCACGGAAATTGCAGATGCCAATGGTATGGTAAGCTTGACAAACATGATTTCTAAAGGAGGGCGCTTTAAGTTTCATTTTTAAGGAAACTTTTAGTTCCCCCGTAGGCTTTGAATTTTCTTTAATGTTTTTTTCATAACCAAGTGCCAAGTTATATAAACCTCCATTTTTTACCCTTCCACGTTTTCGGAATCGTTTCAGCTAATAAAAAAAAATACATGTTTTAGATATTACTGCTTACAGTAAGGAGAGCTTCTTAAGAACACCCGACGAGCTTAAATCATACGTTCATTCACAATACTTGAATATATATATATATTTTTAACATTGAATTTCTTGGAAATATTTGTGCAAGCTGCGAGCTATTTTAATGGACGACGCGACATTCAGTTGGCTTGTAGATCAATGTAGTATCTCAAGTGAAGCTTGTTAGCCTGTTTTGGTTTTCTATAAATTTTTCGACATAAGGTCATCGGAGAGATTTAAAAGTCGTTCGTAGCTAAAATATAATTTTCCGATTTTATTATATCAAATTCATATTCGGAGAATTATTTTGCCCAAATTAAGGCATTCACTTCTATCGTTGCAAATGCTTATGCAAGTATCGATGCAATACTTATATCGATGCAAGTACTTATGCAAGTACTTATATCGATAACTTGCACAGCGTTAGAAAGGCTATTAATAGGGGATTCACCATGCCCCAGTTTCATTTTTTTCACAGGACATGGTTTTCCCGCAGTGACCCATCAAAATTTGCTTATATGTTAGCCTATATTATGTTAAGTATGGCAATTTTCAAAGTCCGATAAAAAAAATCTCCGAGCAAAACTTAATATAACCTGCACATCCTTGGAAAGGTTATTAGGAGAGGGTTCACCCTGCCCTAGTTGCATTTTTTTACAGGATATGGTTTGCCCACAGTAGCTAAGCAAACTTTCGCTTTATCAACCTCATTTATGGCATACTGTGAAAATACTGACTTTTCAAATATTAATTAATTTACATAAATACATGGTTTGTTTATTATATTTTGTGAAAAAATTTTGCAAAACTTTTATTTTAGCTGAATTTCGACTGAAATCCCTCCGAGATTTCGTTTTATAGAATTCTGTTAAGGGCTTAACAGATCTCTGTAGAAAAATTTTGGTTTGCGTCTTTGCTAGTTACATTTAAATATAACTTCACACCCTTCCTTCTTTCCTTTCTTTTTTCACCGGTTTATATCCTCATCTGCCTTTCTATTCTTACGACTTTCCTTCGTCTACATCTGTTCATGTCTATTCTTCAATTCAACTAACTGTTCGAATTATTATCTTTTCATCTATTCTTTTGTTGCTCCGTCCATATGTCTTTCTGTCCTTGGCCGCACGGGTTTATAAAGCTTACCGCATATATTCTTGGCTGATTTCTTCATATTGCGATTGCTTGATTGTGGTCCATGTACAAATCCACCCACATAACTGCTTAAATCTCAAAATCGAAATCGAAACTCAATTAACGCAATAATTCGCAGCGCGCCTTTGTCATTAGGTCCATCGCAAATTTTGCAACTATTTACTCAATCTAGGGTATAAAAGAAGGTGAACTTTTCATTTTCCTAAAGAGAAGAGTATACAAGATTCGTTCCAGTGCCATTATCTCTTTATTTGTTTCGTTTCTTTGACATAAATCTGCAAATTGCATTCAAGTTTCTTTCTTTTTTTTTTGTTTACATTTTGATTAATTTGCTAAATTAAACAGTTGGCAAAATTTAAGTTTATTTTATGGCTATTTATTTTGGTAGAAGTTTTATGACTCTTGTGCTTTTTCGAGAGTTAATGCGCACAAATGTGTGCGGTGAGTATTTACACTTCATTTTCGAAGCGTTTCCAATAACATTTTCCGGCAATTGGTGTCAATACAATGAAAAATGGCTTGTTGTACATTTAGTGATCACTTAATTTTTGTTGCTATTCCACATTAAATGGATCGATGAAAATTGCACGTGGCGTTCATTTCAACTGCTGTGCTAATGATTGCAAAGAAAAAGAAAATTATTTGGATATTTTTGGTTTTCGCAATACTACGTCGGCTTATTCTACAAAAAAGAGATAGATAGAGGGGGAGAGAGAGAGAGAGAGACAAGGAGAGGGAGAGGTAGAGGGAAATAGTTTAAAGAATTAAAAATTTTTATTTTCCACACACAGTGTACAAGTTACGCTAAAATTGAACAGAAACGCCTCATGAATATTCAAATCAAGCAATTTTGATGTCAAAATGTAAATAAGTCGTTAAAGCAAGGTGTTGACAAACAAATCACAGACCATAAAACATTTCGCAGACATTGTTGGTATCTGTTTTTTTTTTTTTTTTTCAACAAATTTGGTCAATCAACAATCGAAGTTTAATACTGTTTTCGGTTTTGAGGGGAATTTTACATTTAAGTTGATTGTAATACCAGCCATGTCTGCAACTAGCAACTATATAATACATCAGATGCATATTAATCAAAAAAAAAAACACGAAACAAATAATAAGTAAAACAAACACATTTTCAAATACTTTAAACTGTATTGTGGTTGTTTAGGAAATTATAGCTTTTAAGGCTAAGGCTCATTAATGTCTTATGGCGAAAAAATAATTTGTTTTCTTGTTATTTATTTTTTGTCTTCATAATTATGTTAAACGTCAAAACAAAGTCACGTTTCGTTGTTTTTATATGAAATTTTCAACGATAGCGTTGTACAATTTTTCATCGAATCTTATTCATTGCGTTGCACTTAACTGAAATTAAAATTAATGTGTCATAAAAGCCATTACTTGGATAGGCCTATCACTATGACCTGTGACTACCAAAAAAAGAGAGAGAGAAAAACAAACAAAAAAAGGCAAAGGAAATAATAACCAAATGCCGAAGACAAGCGGCAGTCATGTCGGCAAACATGCCGTTTAAACACTAGAAATAATGACAAGTACAACAGCCAATTACCCGCGTAACAGCTAACAAGCGAGATGCACGCAATTTACAACATCTTTACTTACTTACTTATACGGATTATTTATGAACAGTGAGACCTCCGTTCAACGATTCAACCAAGTTTTGCAAAGAATCATTTTTCTTTTTTTTTTTTTTTGGCCTAATGGATGCTTTGGGCCATCTAGTATATGTGGGACAAAATGTATTATTCGAATGAGATTTTTTTCCTTGAAATTTTGTGCTTTTTCCGAAAGAGATCACCTACCTAGTAGGAACAGCTGCTGAAAGTTACCGCCTGATATTTTATCTGTTGATTTCTAGCTTCTCTAGGACTTATTTTCATTTAAAATGTCGTTTCCAAAGAAAAAAATTTTCATGACAACCGTTGGTGGGTGAATACGAAACTGAGACCAAAGAACTGAAATTTTTGAAAACCTTTTGCCAAGAAATTCAAAGTTTGGGTTGAAGTTTTTGCTGTTGGCTATGCGTTCCAAAATCAAATTGTGCATTTTCTTTCCGCCCTCTCCATCATTTCGAAACATGAAAAGTACGAAATCTGCGACATTCCCTTTGGCAAACACCTTTGAGCTTAAAATCGTCGAAGAAAGAGAACGCGCACCATAACTTAAACAATTTTCAATAGAATTGTTTACTGCGTCTTCAAAATACAGCTCTCTAGGAAAACAGCTAAGATTTTTAAACATTTAACGTTTTTTATTAATAAGAGAATGAATTTCTTTTTGTGCGAAAATTTGCACTTTTTCACTGAAACAATTGCTGCCCCTTACGTGCTAAGCATAGAAATGCAGATTAAATGATTTTTTTTTTTTTTAAATTCAAACTTAGACCAGTTATGTTGCTTTCCGCGGAACCCCTTAAGCTGGAGATGTCTCAAGAGAATGGCTAAGGCGTTGCTCTGCCTTTTTCAATATTTTTTCGAAAGTAATCCTTTTTTGTAATACTTGCAGGTACGCTTAACGGTCTCCTATTCTGCTACACTTACCTTCCGTCTAAAAAATATTGCCAAACGAACTCCCATTTTTCAGGCTGTTGAAATGATCTGCCCCCTTAAATGAGGGAATACGTAGAAAAACTTTTAACGAAGTACAATGCAAGGGAAGTTGCATCTCATCTTCCGATGTATAATACAATTATATAATAAATGGGTTTAAATGGATCCACAAATTATTAGATGACTTTTTGAAAGGCCACGTGAATGTTACCTTTCCGTAATGACGAATGAATTTGCGAACATGGTTAAATCGTTATATGTGAACACAGAAACATGAAATGGTATAAATTTACACAGTGATGTAATAAAGTGTGTATATCTATGTGAATCGATTTTAAAGTCGGTGAAAAAATTTACATTTTTATATGCATCAACTTTTTTTGAGGTTATGCCGCGACAATAAAAAAACAAAAGGGAAGAAAATTTAATAATAATCAAAAAGTGTTTTTAATAAAATATCGTGTAATTAGTAAAATATCCGTTAAAGACTGGATTTACTGTATTTGAGTTTACAGGAGAATAGGAGACTGACTATGTGTTTATAAGCACGTATATTGGAGTGGTCTTTACAGGTACGCTATTAGGTGTTTTACAGGTGCTCTCTTAATTTCAATTTTGCAAACAGATTTTATAATAACCACGATAGTGTAGAAAGGTGAACTTACAGGCATAATGTTTATTAGATGTATTTAGATAACATCGTATTCATGATATCGCGCTATGTGTGAATACGCATTTATTGCATGATTAAGGCCACAGGCATTGAATTCTACATAATAGCAGCTTGTGTAGTGGGATTGCCAGTTAATACTGTGTTTCGATATTAATAAGAAATATTTCCCAAAAATTTTGGATTTGGGGGAAACGTATATTAAGAGATTTTTATCACTCCCTCTCTCTCTCTCTCTCTCTCTCTCTGTAAACGATGTTTATTACCATATGCTGGACAGAACGGTAATCAGATTGCATCGTACTGCTGCCTTTTTGAAACGTGATATTTGTATTTTGTCCGTCGTATGAGCTTTCGCTAACAACATTTTCAAACGCTTCATAATATTCAAGGGGCAAATGAAGCAAAATAAATTGATACAATTAATAGATAGATAGATATAAAGGGCCAGTTAATGTCTAAAGTTTGGAAGAACATTTATTTTCTATTCTCTTCTTCTCTTTTATCCCTTCTATCCCAATTGAAGTCACTCAATCACCTAAAAAAGCCTTGCATAGTGGTGAATCTCTTCTCCACGATACCTGAATAGTGAACGGATTAATAACGCCCATTATGAACTTGGATGAAATTTAATGAAAAGTTTATTAAATAAAAGAGAAAAGAGAAAAGAAAAACTCTCAAGTTTTATTCCTTGGACTCATATATACATGAACATAAAAGTTGATTTCGCATTTAGTGTTCGATACCTATCGGTAATAGCAACAACAACATATGATATAGAAGAGCGTTGGAGCCATTCCTGAAATAGTTATGTTATGATAATCTTTTAACTGAATTTTGGATCGACATCTTTTGAGAAATGCACTGTGGGGCGCGAATCATAAACTTGTCAGATCTCGAAACTTGGAGAACGTTAATAACGAATAGAAGTTTGTGAGTAATTTTCACAAAAGTACGTAGCTTCAGGAGAACACTAGTTACGCATCCAGATCATAATCACATGCGCCGATATCTACAACTAATTCAGAATGCATATTAAATTACTTGTTACTGTGCAATTGATGGATCGGTGAGAAGAGCAAGAGAAGGAGGTTTCATGTTCACATTTCTAGTAACTGTATTCAGGTAGCTATTGACTGATTCAATATTTATATATAAAAAAAGAAAAAAATATATATTTGGAAGGAGAATTTTTAAGGTGAATCGTGATGAAAATATTAAGACGAAGAAGATGTTCTTTTGTATACGACAGTAAGAAATCGGGAGAATATACTGGGCATTGAAAAAGTGTTATTATTGGGGAAATCGTTAACAAAGAACAAGATCTCTGGCTATCCCATGATAATTTAGTTAAGGCCGTAGGTATTTCATACGGATTAATACGTAAGGTGTCATCTAAGGCTATGAATACAAGAAAGTATTATTGTTGCGAACTTTTCCCAAATTTTTAACAAAAACACTTTAGGTAGTGATTTCCTGGAGAGTATCTAACCATTTTATAAAGAATGATTGGATAAGGATTGGATTGGAAGTTGCAGTTGACTACTTGACCGTGAAATTTGACAGCGATAATTGACAGAAATGATCACAAGCAAAGACACGCATTAATATTATGATGGTTGAACGATAACCATGCCAGAATTAGGTTGTTAGTGTGCTTCCATTTGCGAGTAAGGTGCTGCTGTAGTTTTTAAAACTTCTTACTCTTAATTTGAAATTCTTGCTTTGTCATATTTAAATCAATGGAAATAAATCGGAAGATCCTGAACTCTTATACCGTGCTAACAGTAACTTTTTTCCCGGAAAATTCAAATATTTTTAGTGCAATTATTTATTAAATAAATTCCGATACAGAACAAGTCATTAGCCGAATGTAAGCTACAAACTAATTTATTCGTAGGAAAGGAAAAGAGAGAAAAAATTAAGATCATCTTTTAGGAAGCATGAGGATTCAAAACAAATACAAAAAAAATTATTATGACCCAATTTACTTGTAGTTGTACAAGGCGCGAAAATGTTGTTGCTTTTAACCTCACTAACGGACCAAAACAGAAAACAGAAAAATCAAGTAAATGATAATCGTTGTTGAAAATTTTATACATTATCCGAGACGGAGCAGGAGCACAAATTGTCTTGAGACCCTACTGATGATGGGCATGTCAATACGTTCAAATAAAGCTGACGAATAAATTTCGCTTTTTATTCGAGTAAAGGACAATGGTTGCACTCAACATTTGATGCCTTTTTTCAAGG
>CCAG010017246.1:0-68127 GCA_001077435.1 Glossina morsitans morsitans | reverse complement strand
CTAATTGTGTACATGCTTTTTTTTCTTTTTCTTTTTTCTTTTTTTTTTTTCCTTTTGTTTGTTTTATTGTACTTATACTAAGTTTTTTAATAATAATTAATTTAAAATTTACTTTAAGAGTCATTTGAACTCGACTGTCTTTTTTTTAGTTGAGTTTCTGTATAAGTGTAATAAATAAATAAATAAATAAATAAATAAATAAAATAACTGCAAAACCTTGCACCCACTCAATGTCAGAAGCATAAAATAACACCATTTTACAAAATAGGAATAATTCTGTACTTTCGGTATTGAACCCATCTAATGATATGCTTCCTCTTAAATCGTTTCTTCCTAGTTTGAGTTTTTCTTGCATACGCCAGCTTATTGCTTGCGTCGCCTAGGCCTATAGGTATAATTATTTCAACCAAATGGTTTCGGTATTGTACAAATCTGCCAAATCTATTGCGACATATTTTCTCCTATTCCTCTTTTTTATAGTCTCGCAAGCAATCGCGGTTTATTGTGCGGGTTTTTTCACCTTTTTGAGGGAAATCGGTGAGATCATTCTGGGAAACAAAATTTATATCAGCCACTCCTATGTTTTTCTCATTTACTCGTCTTGACCTCGCGCGAACTTTCCTTGGCTTCAATTTTATTATCTTTGCAGGGTCAACACTAGCGGGTAAACGATATCTGCTTTTTAAGTTGCACGCTCTGTAACGACAGAATATAAGAATATAATCGCTAATAACACCGTTCAGCTGTTTTTGCTATGTCTCTTCAATACGCACCTTATAAAAATAACATATTTGGATATTCTTCGTAGATTTTTTCCCGACTTAAATTGTTTAACATTGCCTGCCTTCAGCAAAATTTCAAATAAAACTGCTCAGGTATGGTAGGAAGTGGGTCTGTTATAGGTTCTTCTGTGTGTTGCATACATCCGCCCAAAGTTAATGTACCCTTTTACCACAACTGGTGTAGGGTATACAAAAATCCCGTAATCTTGAAAGCTTAAAATACTCATTCATTTGCAAAGGAGGAAAAATGGTAAAGAAATGCCTTTATAATTACAGGACTTAGGTGTGATTTAACGCTTTTATGGTGCCATTCAGTTTTCACATCACCAATATATCATCTTTCAGTGGAAACGCGCTTCGTCTTTAAAACTAAGAATCATTTCTTTTAAGATTTTTGGCTGTCCCAGTTATTCTTATTTCTCTTTACAAATAAATTTACCGACGAGAAATTCAGATTCAGAGAAGGAATTCAGATCAGAACATCAGAACTCTTTTCATCGGGGTATACGTTCAGATTAGTTTTCGTAATTTACTTCTATTGTGCCCAAATCGTCGCGAAAATGCATGTAAATGCGGGAATTTGTCTTTTAACAAGTGGGTCGGAAGTTAATTGAAACTTAATGTTCGTCGTCTGTCCTCTAAGACAAAAAGTGCTTAGTTTCTGGTGACGTTTTGCTTTGCGATTACTATGGAAAACAGGGTTCGTGTATGCGCATAAGTACACTTCAGCTATTCCGCGCCCGGCTATGCTAAGTTCTTAATACTTATCATCCCAACTGCCTAAGCTTATAAGCACAGATGACTAATAATAAAGTGAAATTGTTTCTAATTGTCAATCGATTCTCTTCATTTTTTTGATCATTCCGTTTTACTAACTACATGAACCCTATGAGCTACGAAATTTCTCTTCCTATTGCAGTATACATTTCCCCAAGTGGTTGTGCAACCACCAAGCCCAGCTACCAACACTGATTAATATTATCTTCTATAAAGAGAATGACAAAAGTGATTTACACGCCATCGAAATTTTAATATTTTTGCGTTATGCATATTAGTTACGTATGTTAGAATGAAAAGACGAAAAAATTTCTGCTGAAATTCCGGTAAATAAGATAAAAGAAACATAATTTAAATTGAAAGAAAAATTTTTTGGAATTATTACAAAGTCCATTACGAATTGTTCGCAGTCATGGAAACTTTATATACATTTGCATTATACGATTGAATCTGATGGAAGGAGATTCCTGTTTCCTCTGAAACCTCAAAATTTACTTGTAATTTAAAATCCTTTCAGCGACTGCAAGGTTATTTCGATATTTAATTTTAATTTTTCATTGTAAAATCTCGCTTCCGCTTATGATAAAGACTTTTTTGAATTTTATTTTTGTTGCTATTGTGTAGCGTCTTGTCTGTTCTTCACCAATTGTTAGCATATATAAAAGTTTTTATTTTTATTTGGTTCTAGCAACAAAAATTTATAATAGCATAGGTATACATGTAATGTGAGGAGCCAAAGTCGTCCCTTGGTTTGGCCTCCCAGGTTCTTCGTCTCTGAGGGGGGAGTGCTAGACTAAGTTAGATTAAGAATCAGGATTAAGTAAACGAATCAGAACAAGGTGAAAGTAATTGTCTTAAGTGAGGAGAGTTAGTCAAGTTTTGTCTGCGCAAGAGATAAGTTGGTTTGTAACGAGTCTTCTTGGGCACGGTAAGCTCAAGGCTTCACCAGGACTCCTTCCAAGAAATTTATAATAGAAAAACTTGGACCTCTGGATTTGTGATTAATATTTGAAAATTTGATTTTATTATTTGTTAGCGATTTTTGTTTAAGAGGAGTGGGGGAAAAAAACCAGCGTGGTGACCCGACTCTCGTTTCCCTACAATGTTTATTTGTGTCCTACTGATACATATATTTTATTGTTGGACAATGCAAAGATTTATGTATATATTTCACTATATATATATATATTTTTTTTATTTATTTGTGGTCAATAGTGTGTGCGGGAAAAGGATGATCATATGTTGGTGTAAGGAAAGCCGATATGTAGATGGTATTCATTCTCTCGTGCGGAAAGACAATTCAGAGTGACTGTTTTTGGGGTCTAAGGGTGGAAATCTATGCGAACGGATTTATTCTTAGTAAGGAAGCAAAAATGCTTCCTTGCAGGTTAGTTGAGTTTAGGCGATGAGAGAGTGAAGTGTATTCTACGAGAGAGTAAAGATCACGACGACAATTTTGTGAATTTACTTTGATATTAATTTAGAATTCTTTTGTACCATAAAATATCGAACAATGAAATAAACGTAAATATTCAACAAAATATAAACTCTTGCGTTAGCAATACATTATTATATATTTGTTTTGTATACAATACTTATCGATACATTGGTCAGCGTAACGTCCATCTGTCTATCTGTAGATTTACTCAACCCTCAAATTTTTATTTTATATCCATCTTTTTCCTCCATTAATCTGGTCTTAACATCATCCTAAGAGGTGGAGTGACGAAAGCGCTTGACAGTCCATAGTAAACACACACAGGTCAAATCTTAAAGTGAAGTTAAAACTGTAAACAATTAGAACGATTCTACCTAGTCAATCTATCCGTCAATTTGTCCCTTTGCCTGATTCTGTACTTATTCCTCCGTTTGCGTGTCCCTTGATTAGTTGTCTGTCCATAGACCGTATCTGTTTTTAAACGGTTAATCGACCCATCTATCCATTATGAGTGGCGGAATTTTTTCACTCACCTTTTAATGAAATAATGGTGCAATCCGTCCATTTGACACCCTACAACACTTCGCTTAATTAATAATACAGCCAAAATTATTCATTATTTTTACGTAAAAGGGTGTGTTTCATAAAAGTTCTCATATTGGAGGATACTCGAACCTAAAATTAGCAAACTAAATTTACTTATCAAAGATTTTACTATTTTGCAGTTGCTTCCATCATAAGAAACCACCAATTAGGCTTTCTCCTGAAGGATAATTTTCATCATAAAATATGAAAAATTAGATCTTTTTGGCATACTGTAGGAAAATGAATAGGCGGTTGTTCTTTTTTTTTTTTTGAAAAAGGCGTCAAGTTTGTCTGCACATAAGAAAAGAAAAAGGCAAATTTTTTTTGATTCTTGAATTTAAAATTTCCGCGAGACCAGAAATAACCAATAGTTTAAAGTAGTTACGAATTCAAATTGTTAAACTTTGAAGAATTTGGACATGAAAGAGCCTGAAAAGAAAAACAAAATGAGGAGTGGTTGTGAAATCTTCGAGGAGCGTCATTCAACGTACCTCGTTTAAAGAAAAATTGTTGTTTCACTGGGAGAATGAGTCATTGCATTAACACGTACACGAAATTCAAATTATCATCACGCTTGCGCACAGCTATACCGTTAATAATAAAATATTTTATTCTTCGTAATGAGAATGAATCTAATTATCTTAAAGTAAAAGGATCTTTGAAGAGTGAACAAAATGTATATCCAGGTCTTCAGAAATTTTGAGTGTTGAGGGTGGGCATCCAAATAGAGCAAGTTCGCCGAATTATTTTGGGAGAAGAATAACGCTTAACTCCAATTAACATGAGATATGACAGTTGGACAAGAAGTGATGAAATTTGCTGATAAGTGGTAAAGGGTTCTCAAACAAGAAATGGACATTATTCGTGTCAGTTTCTCAAATAAATAAATAAAAAAAAAGAGTTAAACGTTCAGGGGTTAAACGTATACAACATACACATGTAAGGCGTAAAGATAATTTGACCGAACTCAAAAGAAAAGAATGAGGTTAAAGTGTAACCGAAAATTGAATTTAGTTATTAACACGAATGCACATTCAGCGTTTATTTTAATTGGTGAGTTAAACTTTATTGTATGTTAATTAATATAGTAATTTATTCGATAACTTAATTCCTATTAATAATTTATAATTCATATTATTTAATATAATTATTTTAATGTTTATTAACTAATTTGTCTTGTATGATACTGATTGGCGAGGTAAGTTGACACTACGCTACACTTCCCCTCACAAACATCTGATATTATAAAAATTCCATAGGACAAATTTCTATTGTTGACCCCCCAAAGGTGTAAGACACATTCTGTTTGTAGAACCTATTTCTGTGGATATAAGCAGTTTGTAAAATATATTCGTGTGGATATAGTCAAGTTATTATTATGCATGCAATGAGATCTTTTCGGCATATAAAGATTCAGTCTCCATAGGAACGATTATATAACAAGGGATTTAAAACATTGCCTCGTCCGATCCAAATGATTCACCCCAATTTGGAATGGCGAAAGGTTTATACTAAGCGATTTTTGTCGCGAGCTTCTAAAAATTATAATATTTTCGGTTAATAATGACTTATCAAAATAAGAGGAGTTGTCGAAAAGCTACTTCGATCCGAAATATCTTCAGTAGCGTTTGAGTGTACATGAGTGTAGCAAATTTCATAAAATTATCTTCAAAATTGCATCCTGTAGGTTGAGCATAAACAGCTGAGCTTTGATCGGTTCAGAAAAGGATTCTGAATCGGTCGGTATAATAAAAAGGGAATCAAGTCTCAAGTGCTTTTGGATATTACAACCGACCGCATAGACTTATTACACACGTGTAGCAGAACTGGTATAAGGTATAAAGAACAAAAGAAATTTATCAAATCTCCAATCCAATGTTGCTGTTGTAATGATGAATATTAATTAAAGTCAATTTCAAAAGATTGAGAAGAAATCACTTTCAAACTACTTTGGCTTTCGTTGGGAAGAGGCAATATTCAGCTAGTTGAAAATCTAGTTGACGAAATTTGCTAAACCAACGTGTTTTTGCCCAAGGATAAATGCTATTGGAAGTAGTTTGGGTTAGACCATTTTCTCGACCACTTTTTCGATAACGCCTTGTTTTGAAAACTTGTTATATGTTAGAAAATTAAAATTTTCAAATTTTTTCGACAAAAGCACTTCGGGACTCCACGTTGGTATGAAAATTTGGTTTGGTTAGGCAAATTTTTTTATTTAATATATTCTACGAAAACTGAACCCTTATGTAGTAAAAAGATATAATTTTTCATTTTTGATGATGAAAATTGGTTCATAATACTATATTGATAAAGAAATCAACCTTACGCAACTTGGAGTACGTAGGTCTATTATTTCACAACAAAGGATTCTCAGGAAATGGAAATCTTAATATAACAAAAATATCTAATTGTTAACGTTTTATGATGAAAATTTGTTCGTGATGGTATTTTAACATAAAAATTAAGTGAACCAAATTTGATCTACATGGTACTATTTCTTGGAACCCACTCCATATAAGGTTTCTCATGAATGTAGTAAGTCCTTCAGAAGAAGGCTTAATGATTAATATTTTAGCACGGCAGCAAGTTAGTAAAGAAATTAACGATAGGGAATTCGGGTCAGATTGGTCTATATTTTGGCCTCTAACGGCAGCAAGTTAGTAAAGAAATTAACGATAGGGAATTCGAGTCAGATTGGTCTATATTTTGGCCTCTAACATATATAGCAATTATCATAAAAAGCAACCTCTTGTATGGACAGAAAGTTTAATTTCTAAATTTTCTTTTTTTATGACGGAAATTGAAAAGTAATAACATTGTTAGCCAGTAAAGTAAGTTTGCAAAATGCTGATCACCTGATATGATGTTTTTGGCCAACTCCAATATGCGGGCTTTCAAGTATGAAAAAGTATGCTTTTGCCTGAAAATAATGTGTACTTTTTGGCGTATTATTACCAAAACGAACGGATAACTGTACTAAGCGAAGTGATATAGGACTTATAACGGTCGGCCTTGCCCGAGTATAATCTCCTCACTGGTTTTTATATTACGTTATATTTGATATCTTTATGTATTATATTATATCAGTTTTGGAGAGCGAGTATCCAAAATTTATTCAAAGCCTGTTACGATCATATGTGGACTGCAATTTGAAATTTTATATTAGTATTAACTCAACACTTTTTAAATGTTATTTTTAAAAAACTGTATTTTCAATCATATTTTTCAGCTTTAAAACGCCCAGCTATACGAAAACTGCCAGTTGCTTGAAAAAATAAAGAGCAGCAAAATAAAAAGACTATAATCATAAGCACATAACAGGAAAATAAAAGCGAAAGTGAAATTATAAATAAAATATTATTTGTAACGCTTTAGTAAAGAACTGTTAAGGTCGAAACATATGACATATTTTCGAAATAAGAGAGCAAAGGAAAAGCTCTTTTCATTTCGTTAACAATCTCTTAATCTACACACTCACGCAAATGTAGTTCTCTATACTCTTATACTACGTTTGTTTGCTGAATTTTAAAACTAATACAATTCACGACAATAGAGAGAGAGAGAGAGAGAGAGAGAGAGAGAGAGAGAGAGAGAGAGAGAGAGAGAGAGAGAGATGGCGAGAGAAAATGAGTTGAGCTATTCTTGGTATCCACTGCATTCTTACATAAAACTGCATTCTGATAACTTCTAACGCTAAACAAATATCGTCAGCAAGAGTCTTCTGGCCGATTAGCGGTTAAATGTAAACGAACAGTGTTAGAGCCAGCGGAGCCAATAGAAAAGCGAATTAACACAATTGTATCGAAATTTTTCTATAAACGAATCGGTTCAATGCATAGCCGTGTTATGTACGAATTACTGCGCAAATATAAATAAAAGTCAAGTGAGGATGCGTATGATCATTTTTTTAATGATTATTATTCCGCTTAAAGTTTAATTATATGTTATTTTTTTAAACGCAATGTGCATCGTGAAAGAGCTGTAAAACCGCATAAGAAAACTCGCACTGATCAAAATACTTTATAATAGGTTTAGCGTGTACGTAGAGCATTGAAATGCTGAATAAAGAAAAAAGTTTCATTAAGTACCGAATAATAAGCTTTCTCCCTCTATTGATTGTTCTAAGCAATGTTTTAAACGCATGCGACAAGTTTTTGCTTGTGCGCATGCGTTTCTTAAATTCAAAAACTAATGTAAAATAATGGATACGTCGTGGGACAAGCGTGTAGATATGTGCTGTAATTAAATTTTTACATTTTAAGGTTGTGTTGAATTATGTAACAACTGGTAAATTTGCTTAGCCCATTCGTTCCCAGGGTCTCTTGGGGAAAACATTCATTACAGAGCAAGATTTCTCGATTTTGGAATGATTATTCAAAGTTCGGTACTTTAATTCACTTTTGGCGAGAGTTGCTTTGAGGTCATTGAGGATTTTTTGAGATGGAATGATAATGATTCCATCTTCCCTTTCCTTTCAGAATTATTATAGTGATTGGTTTTTATTGTTTACTAACTCCATTGTCAGATCGGTTATGCTCAATCGCATGCTTCGCGGAAAAAAGATATCATTGCACACCAAGTAATAAAATTGAAACTAAAATTGGGCATAAAATAACTACGTATTTGGCATAACAAAGCTTCGTTTAAGAAAACAGGAAAATGCAAAATCATCATGCTAAGAAGCAGCAGAATTACGTAAATAGTGCAATCTTTACAATGACACACAGTGCTGCATACCCAATGCTTATCATACCACTAAGTCCTTCATGCTGTTGAGCTTCAAAAGTTCATTCAAGATAGTTTCTATTAATTCGACTCAACTACTTATTTATTAACGTTTTAATACAATATTTTTTATATTATTGTGTTTTATTCCAATTGCATTGCGTTCGTTCTGAATAGCGTTAATAAAGAGGAAAAATTTTTAAATTTTTATAAATTGTTTTCCATTTTTGGAATGTGTTAAGAAGTTCTATATAAATTTGTGTAGTTGAGGTAGACGCATAGATCTTTCGCCTTCATGCTTGGGATTGTGACCTGGACTCTGTTCACATCAACTTGAAATTTCCAGTAAGCGTGAGTTATTAACTCATACTGATTTCGTCCCGCTGTATATACACATCGCCTGTCGCTACTACCGAGAAATGTGAAAAAGTGCATTAGAAATCAGGAGTGGCGGTAATGTGTTAATTTTGCATTTGGGTGGAAGAAAATACCGGACGGGGCCATTTTAGTAAGTGACAGTGGTAAACTTTTTTTTCTAAAAACCCTCGTTCAAGGATGGGGAAAATCATTTCAAAATTGGAATTAAAAAATATCTTATCATCTTTTATTTCACTTTTTTAAGAGCAAAATTAGTCATCTTCCACTTCTCAAATTTATTCCAATTCTTTTTGTTATCCAACATGAGCAGAAGCATACTTTTTGCGTTCAACTCTTTTCGTGAAAATGTAAAAATGGCAAACAATTTAAAAAATTTTTAACGAAAATAGGAGGTGTGATTGAGTTCAAACGGATTTATAGTACTGTAGTGAAAACACAATTAAAGGTTCCTCTGTATTGTTATTTATTTTACCTCTCTTTACTATACTTATTAATTTTATATTTGTTTTACCTCTGACCCCCCTGAAGTGTGGTCAGTAACTTATATAATAAATTATTATGCTAACCTAAGCAAACTAGTAAAATTAATTTAGTCTATTACTGAAGTTACATGTACAGCTAAATTGGGTTATCTTAACTAGGTCATAGCTATGATGTGGAAATATATAAAAGTGTAAACTTAGCATAAATTATTGATAAACGGGTCAAGTGCGATAAATCGATAATGCTACAGTACAAGTGTAATATTTGCCTAATATTTTCGTTTATGTAAAGCTTAACAACTATGCTATACTACTATGAATACTATGAACGTTCACTTATGTGTTCTTACAAACTTTTTCTTCGGTGGTCAAACAACCTACTAGACAATTGAAACCCTCTGCGTATATTCTGTATCAATCGAGTCAGATTTTTGACTGCACTTGAGTCCAGTTAATTTGAATGCAACACCTAGCGATGAAAGTTATTCGGTTGATTATTATTACATTGGGCTGATGCTAGCTACTCGGCAGCAATTCCTAACTTTGTCGACAACTTCAAAGACAATTGCTCAATAGCTAACCGATGATTGGCATACGCTAACTGCGTACATAAAAGGGTGCTAAGGACGTTTACTTAGTTACTTACTGCCTTGTCGATTGGTGATGCTTGAATTCTCAACTTTATGTCCATTATACCTTATTCGGCTTCAATGCTGTGATGTATTGTTCGCACTGCACTCATTTTTTTTTTATGAACAAACTCTCCGAGTATATTCCCCAAACACGTAACACGGAAATGGTCAAAAGGAGAGAGAGAGAGAGAGAAAAGGATAAGGAGGGAGGGAGAGAGAAATAAACAGTGCCGTGATATGAAAGGTGTTTAATGAGAGTTAGTATTTCAAAAACCAGGTTTCGTTAAGGATCGTATGTTGCGAACCATTAACACCACTTTTACGAAAACGAATCAATGTGGATATCATTTCATCCATTTGTACGAAGCACATTAACGCTCATGATGATAAAAAGTTTAAGGAGCTGAAATTTGTTGCATTGTGCTTGGTATTGAAAATAGATGAAAGTCGTATGCAATTAAGCAGCATTCGTCCATAGAATCTACACAGCCCACTAGAGTTATTAAGCAAAAAATTAAAAGTCTTGTCATTTTTCCCTGTAGCCGTATAACTTTGGCAATATCACCTCTATCGAACGGTAGCACAGCATATGACGACAACGTGAAAGTTGACCGATAATGAAAAGAGATTTATTGTGACATTAGTTAATTCAAGTAAGAGTAGATCTTGAAAATGAATCAAATTTTTGAAAAAATGTACTCTAGTTGGAAATATCATTTTGACTTGTGCATATAATCGAATTCAGCAAATGGTTTGTCCGGAAATTTGCTCTGGAAATTTCTGTGTTAAGGACACCTGCTCTCTTGTTGACCATTTTTTGATAAAGTCGATGAAATTCTCCAAGTAATTGAGGCAGGCCAGCATATTTTGTCTTATGATCTGGCACCGAAATTAAAATTTGATCAAAACAGTTGTTAAATTATATGCCTAGCATTTAAGTATATTAGAAATTAACAGTGAAGAATTGAAGAGATCGCGGTTCCATCTGTGAATCATTGCTTCTGAAGCAAAAAGAAATTGGGCTACTGTTAAGAAGATTGATGACGGACCGTCAAAAGTGTCACGGTCGGTAAAAATGTTCGAAAAACACCATAGCCCGAAACAGGTGAAACGGCACAAACGTTTGAGGCTACGGAAGGCAATACGTTGTATTTGGTGGAATCCTGTGTCATGAGTTGATACAAACTGACCGGGCGACTGATTCCATTCACTAACATTATCAATTCATTTAAATGATAGCTGAATCAAAGTGCGCAATTGACCGAATGGAGATGTGTTAGCGCCTTGTCAGATCCCACATAACTTTAATGATTTGAAATAATTTAAAGATTTTAGCTGAAAAGTTTAGATGCATCCACCACACAAACTTCGTCTTGTTGTGGGACATTCAGGACACTAAGGTCGCATCATTTCATTCTATAATTTTTGAGACGAATTGGGAAAGTGGTAGATCTCGAGCATATAGCTCTTACAAACCGACGCAACATTTCGCATGTCGGTTGGAAAATCCAAAGTCGGGGGAAGAGCACCCTACTCCAAGCTCATCAATTCTCTACCTATAGAAAAGCTGCCATATGATATGCCCTTTTAATCATTTCGAGAAAGCGCGATTCACATAAGAAAGTTTCAAAAACGTATTCGGAGAAGAATGCATTTTTCTCACTTCTCTCTCTGAAGACTCTTACTTCCGCTTTCTTAAATATTTTATTTTTTCATCTGCATTTTTACCGCTGCAAGACTCCGCGCCGTTTGTGCGTAGTACGAATTGTGTACCATCTATACGTATTCTACATATATAAATATGTGTACACGTATGTATATATAAAAGTAACTGTAAATAGAAAAACCACTATAAATTTTCTCATATACTAAGCAAAGCCAATGTTGGTTATGGGAACAAAACACATAAATCTTCCAAGACAATGACTTCCTACTGGGTTAAGCGACAGTTGGGTCTAACAATGATACATAATTAAACGTATGCGCCTGCGTACTTGTGTCCATGCATGGAACTAAATGCATTTCAGTCGCACACTCATGTCCGTTAAGATGGGTTTTTTTGTTGCCCATTAAAAAACCAACACAACAGATATCAGATATCAAAAAAAAAAAACTATATATTACATGTATACATTGTGTGGGACGCAGCTTGACGTTGTTTGTTGTGATTTGATTTTAGGTTTTTTTTCTGTTTTCAAGCATTATCTACGTGTGTGGAAAATGTAATAAACGGAAAATTTGCCATAGCTATCTATAAAGTTGCAAAAAAAAAAAAAAAAAATGGGCTACAGTTATGGGTATCGTTCCTCACAACTAGCTTGAGCTAGCAGGCGTGCAATAATTGGCAATTACAAGCACTCAACGGGTTCGAAAGCTAAACAAAAAAAATTAGGAAAAAAGTTTTTTACACTGTGTATCAAACGCAAACATGCTCATGTATTGAACGTGATAGAACCTTAACTTTGCCTCTCTTCCTCTCCGTTGTTGTTATTGTTATTTTTCAATTTGTTTCTTTCTTCATATTATTATGCTGGACACCATTTGCTCATATTTGGTGTCGCATACTTTAACGTATACACCTGAAGAACTGGAAGTTCTTGTCTCCTGGCATGAATGAAAAGTCGATTTGATTTAAAACCTTAATGAAGCCATTAAAATATATTGCAAACGTCATTTTAATCACCTACAATAATCAACTTTGATAAAATATCTAATGTCGACGATTCAGGTGCCGTACGCTAACGCATAAATAAATAAATAAAGCAAGTTCGCAATGGTTGACGCTGGCTGGTGAAGTTTTTATCTTCAAGCTTTTAAAACTGTCAAGAAATATTCACGTTTTTTATCGCGACCATAGATCATTAAAAAAGAAAAATATTTGGCGCTAACTCCATAATGCGATGTCAATATTAAATTCACCTACTTGAGCCTAAATGTGTGTTCATATATTCGCCAAACCTTCTTTTCAAATACTTCAGTTTCATTATTTTCTTTTTGGTTGAAGTCGATGATGTGATTGACACCAACAGCAAATTTATGGATTTGATTTCATATATTGTGTTTTCATGTGATTAAGTTGATAATCAACTCCACTGGTAACGACTAAATTAACTTTTCTCCCTCTCTCTCTCTCTCTCGCTTTCTTTCTTTCTTTCTTTCTTTCTCTATATCTTACATAAACTGTAGAACGGTAATCGTAAACATTTACATAATCAGATTAAAGATTTTAACGCAAGTTCAAGTAAGTAAAAATGGTTGTCGTTATGTTAATACTTCAAAAAAGAACGATAATAATTCTGCTAACGAAGGTTTTGTTCACAATTTTGCTCTTGGACTTAAAAGTTTACATCTTTTCTTGCCCTGAAAAGTGTACGCGATTCTTTGATAATTATGTCGAAAATTAGTTATTGTTCCGCTTGTCTAATCTAAACAACCCTGCAGAAAAGGTAATGCCAGTCAGTCTCAATGAAAACAACAAATGAAAACGTTGCAGTTGGGCAACGTCGATTATTAAATATCGTAAATCATTTTGGATCTATTTCTTTCAAAAGAGCATTACATAGAGGGCAGCAGTTAAAGTGATCAATAGAGTTAAAGTACTTTGAAAATTGCGCTGTATATGTTGATAACAATAAATACATGAATGGATATTTGACGGGCAAAGGGATAGACAGATTTTAATCGAATCAAGAAACGTTTCTGCATCTATAGCCATACATTCTGAATCCTTTAGTGTAATAAAAGACGATCCGTCTGAGTGGCCGAGTAAGCAAGAGTCTCGACTAACAACTCAGTGGGCGTGGGTTCAAATCTCAAATGCCTACAGTTGTTAATAAAGCCGGAAGGGCTTAGATGCTAGTGCTTTAAGGCTTTAGTTCTTAGAATTTATTCGGCTAAATTTACAATAATAATAACAAAAGGCGAGTTTGCCTCAAGTTATTTTAGGCGTTGTACGTATTACGATGTTAAGAAAGTCATTTCCTGCTTTCGCGACAGTGGGTTTAATTGCACTTTCTCATGGTCTAGTTCACATTTAAGCCGCATTGTTTTCATAAAACTGATGTTGTAATGCTTGTGGAAAAATTTTTGATTGATTCTGCGCAAAAGTTTCCGTTTGATACTATACCAAATATGGGAAGACGAAAGAAGCATTTCAGGAAAAAAATCATTAGATGCATATAGAGGTAATGAATGGAGGAAAGTCAGTGCTAAAATTGATTTGCAAAATTTCATTTCGGCGGCAAATTAAAGACTTTAATTGATGCAGTCTACCGAATGACAACTCGTTAGTTCACTCAGAATACTATTGTTCTTGATCAAGCATTTACGCAGTACAAAGAAACCGACTTTTGCTTTGGCTAAAAAGAAAGCTATATTTTTCAAACCACACAAAATCCGCACACTTCCGCAAAAATTTAACATACCCTCTAGCAAAGTGTTGTAGGGTGTAAATATTTTTCCACCACAGTTAAAAACAAATTAAATTTTAATATCTTTCCTACTCTACTGTTATATTGTAATCCATTTCGAATTTACATTTTATTATTATATAGAATGAAAACACTTTTCAGATGGCGCTGCGTTACATTTAATTGCCTTTGAACAATAATTCTTGCAGACATGATTGTTAAAAAATAAAAAAATTAAATTATGAATTCACGCGTTCGTTTATTCATTCAAACGCACACACACGCACTGAAAACATGCCGTAGGACTAATGCAAAGAAAATATCGCTAATATCTGGCTTGCAGAGGACGCAGACAACGGGAGATAAGTGATTTATGTCAACATTTAAACTCATGGAGCAGAACATTATTAAGCGAATTATGCAAAAAATTCATTAGGCTTTTGAAACTTCGTCAAATGTTTAATATTTTTTGTTTGTTATGTTTTTGAAAGTTTGAAATGTCTATACAGGTTTAATACGGTTACCGTAGGCGCGGAAAGATTACCTTGAAAATTATGCTCACTTTTAGAAAGTATTTATAGCACTTTAAGAAATTTAAATCGCCAGATCTTACGTTTCTAATGTTCGTTGATAAAATTATACTATAACGAGATTTGTACTGAAATAATCTTAACCCATTTCGCTTATGTTGCGGAGGACAATGGAAGCCGACAGTGTCTGACTTGAACATAAATATTCCTCATCTATGTCGCTTATGTTATGGAGGGTAGTGAAAACTGACAGTGTGTGACAGTGTCAGGTTTGCCCGATTGTATTCCGCCAAGTCAGACCTGTTTCCTAAATCTTGAACTCCCTTTGGTCGAGTAGAAGATTCCTTACACTCTCGATGACTTCTCCAAGACGAGGTTCCAGTCACCGGAAACATATGCTTATCAGCGCGATGATAATACTAGACCCGATGATAATAAAGACTATCGTTCTCACCATGATCGTCTTGATGTAAGTTTGAAATAAAATTACAATAAAGTAGGAGTAAAATACGAATGTGCGTGAATTCTGCATTAAATATGGCAGAGGCCGCGCCGTGGCAGATTATCTTTTTCTTGACAACAACCTTGATATGGTAAATGAAAAAGCTTAGAGGACACCAGGCGATCTATAAAAACAAGATAAGTAATAACGCACACAAAAATCTCTTCCTTGGAAGCGGCTTTTTTTAATTGAGTTGAAAAGCGGGAAATTAACTTTGCTTTGCTTTGTGGCTATTATGTGGGTGAGTGTATATAAAGGCTTAGGGCGTTTAGGCAAAATCGAATATCTTATATATTAAAAACCTAAGCGCTCCTAAATTTTATTTACAGTTAACTAAAAGTGACTGGAATCAAATTTGTTTTCCAAGCACTAGTTCAATAATTTCTCTTTACACCAAGATGCACTTCGTAAGAATTCCGTTCCACACTTTGGAATAACGAAAGTAGTGTACTTCAATTACCTGCACTTTTTCATAAATACTTCTGTTGTATGCTTACGAATGTTTCAAACTTAAGATCATATTTGCATATAAAACCTCTGCGTATTATGGCTGTCCAATGTTGAATGTCTTGCCTTCGGAATTCGCGTTTATGGCAAATGAAATGTTAAGACGATACTTGTGCTACTACTTAAGGCGAATAATGCAATGATTTGGATGTATTCAGAATTTCTGCTGCACACTGTTTTTAAACAATCGTGAATACGTATAGTCACCATTGCGGTCCAATTAGACGCGTGCTTTGAATAAATGAAAATATAACCGAGAAAAAACAACAAAATGAACTCTTTAGCAAATACTTACCAGAGATGGTGTTATTGATCTTATAACGATAATGATCTTATAACAATGAACGCTTCCCTCAAGTCTGGACTTTTTTACAAAAACTATTGAACGTAGTCAAGTGCAGTAGAAAAGCATATGCACATAAAAAAAAACGCAATCGAACCAATGATTGCACGCAGCTACCTAAAGCTTAAACGTATACCACCATCCATATACTAACCATCGTGCAGATATCATGATCAACTTAAGCTGGTTCCTTAAGTGTTTTTCATCACAAAAAAGTAAAGAAGAGTCTGTCTCTAGGGGATATATATAAATATTTATATATGCATATAAGAGAGCATGTTTGCTACAAAATCAATTTTTCCCCGTTCTTTCTTTTATTTTTTTTCAACATTTTTACAACCGTTTATATAAAATATATTGCGATATGATTTGCAAGAGAGAGGAGAAGTGTATTAATAGATTAGAAAAATGAAAAAATAAACATAATTAGGAGAACCGTTCATCTTATTTATTCGTTTACTATGAACCTCCCTAAGCCATATACGTTTACGCAGTCGTAGGTAAAAAGGAATTTAAAGAATTCCTTTTAAGCAAAAAGAATAACTGGGAGGCGTGATAGGCGGCTTAATTAAATTTGATGAAGTACAACCAGTATGAAGTAATTTTTCTTTCCAACGTTGAATCACAAGTAGTTTTCTAAACTCTGTTAAATTCTGAGTTCATTTCATTTTTCCACACTTTTGTTTCTAATTTATTCTGTTTTGTCTATATGGCATTTTGTCTCTAGCGGACAGGGCTTAAGTGGAGTCGGTGAAGTTTAATTGTCACATTGTGATTGACAGTCGATCTGTGCTTTTTTTTATTTTTTACGCAAACTCTTTCCATCACCTGATGGCCATACTTTGTCATCTAGGATGACAGGTTAAGTCATCGAGAAGATGTGTTTCTACTTGGATTTGTGATACATTTTATTTTTATTGTCAGGGCGAATGTTTGTTTACTTTTCCTTATTTAAGGCAGAAAAAAATGCCCAAACTTTTGTTGATAAAGTATTAAAGGAAATTTTAAAATTCCTGTATTTAAAGCGAAGTGAGGACGTTACAGCCAGGCAAGGCCGCGATTAGATACACTAAACCACTTCGCTTAATTAATATTATACCAAAAATTATACATTATTTCCATGCAAAGCTATACTTACCATGAAATTTTTCATGATAATGTCTATGTTTGTATGTTGGAGTCTAAAAAATAGATCTATGTTACCTAAACTCCCTGCCTATAATTTTCTTGCTAAATTGCTACAATGGACAAATTTTCATTGTTAAAAATTATATCCTAAAGAACTTGCTATTTATTAGAAATCTAATAGGGAGTGCGGTCCAGACTCAAGTGGATCAAATTTGATCAATATCAAATCATTATCATGATATCAAATTATTATCATGAAGAAATTTTCATTATAAAACATTAACAATTAGGGCGGTATGTTATATATTTCCCGAGAATCCTTGGTGGTGTCAAAAAAATAATCCTATGCGATCCAAATTCAGTAAGGTTGAGTCATTTGTCAGTTTACAATTGCGATCCAATTTTCGCCTTGGAATATTGAAAATTAGAGCTTTTTAGCATATAAAGGTTCAGTTTTCATAAGAACGTCTGTATGGAAAGGCACAAAGAGGTGTCCCAGCCAAAACAAATTTTTCATACCCCTTGGCCAGTGTCCCAAACTTCATCAAAATATGTCAAAAGTTGCGACCTATAGGTTGTACACAAAAATGGACAGACAGACAAACCAGCAAACGGACGGTCAGACTTAGATCAATTCAGAACATGAGTATGAATCCCTCGGTATAATAGAAGGTGAGTCTATCTCAAGTCCTTCGGGGACTACGTCCGCAGAAATTTAGTATACTTTGCGACGCAAGTCGTGTAGGGTATCACTATTTCCTAGGCCCATTTAAGCTTGTCTGTTCATCTATTTTATTGTGTTCAATGCACAGGCCGCAATTTTTGAAATATTGTGATGAAATTTGTTACACTAATTTGTTTTGGCCCAATGTACGAAGAATATCTAAGAAATGGGAATATAATTTTTATAAGGTGCGTATTGAAGAGACATAGCAAAAGCAACTGAACAGTGTTATTACCGATTATATCAATTTATTCTGTTGTTACAGAGCCTGCAACTTAAAGAGCAGATATCGTTTACTCGCTAGTGTTGACCCTGCAAATATAATAGAATTGAAGGCGAGTACAGAAGTGAGAAAAATATAGGAGTGGCTGATATAAATTTTGTTTCCCTGGATGATCTCACCGATTTCCCTCGAAAAGGAGAAAAAACCCGCACAATAAACTGCAACTGCTTGCGAGACTATAAAAAAGAGGAATGGGAATCATCTCGTCACATATGACATCCTTATCAGAAATTGAAAGCTAAGATCAAAGCAAAATATAGAAAGATGGAATATAAATAAAGATAAAAACGTATAAAGATTATCTTCGATAGAGATGTGCATAAACACACAGATGAAGATATACATAGACACCCATAGGATACCCTAGAAAACCTATTTACCGAAGCTTGCAGTTTTTTTAACCAACTTTTTTAAAGCCCCTTTCTCTCTTGAGAGTTTCTACTCTTTTTGTGCCCATCAGCGCGGGGAAACGGGTACATTCACTTTGTCTAAACGTTTGGAACGCCCTGAAGGAAGCTTCAGCGATCCCACAAATCCTGATCAGGATTAAATCGTGAATTGATTTGGTGATGTCCACCTGGCCGTCTGTGTTCTTCCTTTTTTTTCGGATAAAAAATTCCTCAGCCATAGTAAATTTGCAAAAGATTAATAATTAATTATCGTTAACTAAATTTTCACTTTCATGTATTTATGCTTTATACGTTGCTTTGTCATAATAGAACAAGTCGAACGAACACCTGCTGTAAGCCTACAGAATTTTAACATGGCTTTAGGAGATGTTTTCGTTTCTTGTATGACAGTTACTTGACTTACTTACAATCGACATGAATATAAGCACGCGTGCATATATTACTCATTATCTCTCTGCTCAAAAATAATAATCACGCCTTTGTATTTTATGTAAAAGATGTGGTTTTGTGTTGTCGTCTGGCTGATCTTAACATCTTGTGTCGCGAAAAATGTTAAGCACATGCATTACAACGTTTGCATCTTGTAGTTTTCCTGCTTCTTGTTAAAAATAGGCAAAACCATTAAATTTCATTTTTTTATTCGTTTCATTTCTGGTTTCTTAACCAATAAAAATTTTTTCAAACTGCCTTAATAACAGATTTATGCTGAGATTGCATATAAAAGATATCTGCCTGGTTGTTAACCAGTCTGCCTTTGGGGGCATCTAGCAAGCCGGTTGAGCCTGAGCCATCGCCTTTTAGAGTGGTCGGGCATTCAGCCTACGCTACACTTGCTGCTTCCAACGGAAAAAGCGTTTGTATGCTATTTAAGTTTTCAGAAAGAACAAAGCGATCGTTGTAGTATTTAAGAAAAGTAAAATAATTAAAAAAAAAAAGCGAAACAAAAACAGGGAAAAGTCAATCGATTGATCTAAACTACAAATAAAAAGAAAAATTTAATGCCATTCGTCATTAATCCAGAAATATTTGTTTTGGTTATATGTATTTGTAATCGTTTTCTCTTCTTCTTCTTATTTTGTTTCGTTGAAATTTCATTTTTTTTTTATACTTGTTCAATAGGGTATATTAAGTTGATGTGGATGTATGTGATGTCAAGAAGAACTTGAGATAATCCACCTTTTATGTGACCAGTCGACTCAGACTCATTTTCAAAATCCTGTCCATCCATCCGTCTGACTTGTTTTTTGTGTTCAACGTGCTAGTCCTTTTTTTCAGATATTTTGATGAAATTTCATGCGCAGAGGCTATTGAAAATGGTTGGAATGCATCATTTTTTGAAGTACTCCTCCTGTAACATCTTATTGTGGAAAAGCCATTGTATCGAAAAAATTGCAATTTTCGCACTTTGTCGAGCAAAATCGTTTAAAAAATGGATGTGAAAAATTTGGATCCAATGACGCAATGTTTCGAACCCTGCTTCTATATAACTACCCGTACCGAAATTAAACCTTCATATGACAAAATGGTCTAGTTTTCAATATTTCACGGCGAAGATCGGCCCATAATAGTAGTAGCAGCAGTAATATATTACTCGCACAACTGCAAAAGCGCACCAAGTAGATCTATTTTTTGGACATTGCCACATATAAGGGTTCTCATCAACCCTGGCTAGGATGGGAGCATAAGAAATGGGAAGTAAGTTACGACCATCTTTCATAGGAGGATTTTCATAAAAAATATGTCATTAAACGAAATCATAGGATAAATTTTAGTATTTTATCATAAGAAGAAGAATTGTATTAGACGAATCGGTGTTGGATATTTGATGTTTAGTGTCCCCCGACCTTAATGCTTGTACTCGCTTTTCCTTATTTTTCTTTTAACTCTATCTGCTTTTTGATATTAGTTTTCATCCGATAAATATATTTTAACAAGAAAAGATAAAATCGCATGAACTACAATTCTTCAAAAAAATTATAAAATTAAATTAAATTAAATTTGCAAACATTTTTATTCATGTCATGCAACGAATTCAAATACTAAGTGTTTCCAATCGAGTAAATAACACGCCTAGAACTAGAACGTTTCAGAATTTGCTTATGGCTAATCTATTCAGTTTTTGAGACAAGGCGTCAAGGTTTTCTGCTCGATTTTTTTATTGACCACTTAGAACTAAGACGTGCGAACATTAGTGCCATATGGCGCTGAACAACGTTAAAATTCTAATTGCGTAGTTGCACGACCAACAAGACAAGAGAAATATTAGCTCTTAATAATGTGGAAAAAGGAATTGCAATTTGTTTGACACGCCTCTAGTCCTCATTGTTGAGTATATTTGAATGCCACATAAATGAATACAAAAAGTGATTTGCCGACCGAGAATAAATAGATAATCACCCAAGCATTGTGCACACATCGTTATACGAGTCAAGAGTACAACGAGCGCAAGTATTCGTTGCAGGATCGCTAAGCCAAGAGTAAGAGTAAAGAATAGTCTAATGGGTGAAAACCGTAACTACCAAATCCCTTTTCGCGGATTCTAATCTTAGTGCGGCGGAGTTTGCTTTGGCCGTAGCTATAGTGACTACAATCATAGCATCTGCCGACTGGGCACACCGTTCGGCTCCGGCACCATTTCTTTCTCAAGGGTCACCGTGTTACACGAATAGAATAAAAAAAATAAAATAAAAAAAAAATCATGACTCGCAACCACAAAAAGGTTTTGCGAAAAAAATGAATTCTCGGTGAATGGTTGCGTCACTCGTATATTACATTAATTTAGATTTCTCTCGTCCCTCGACAGTAATTACAATAAAATCCCAATCGTTAATTGGATTCAACGACAACGAGCGTAGTATGATCATTGTTCTTATCATTAAAATTTCAGGAAAGAAAGCAAAGCAAAACTTGCTCGCTACACTCGATACACACCTAATAATTTGGTCTTCTCTTACCTCACGGGATCTTCTAGTAAACAAACGTTATGTTTAAAGGAAGTTCACTTCCATACAATCATTCGCAATACCGGCTGTGCATTACCTCTCTAGGCCTAGTTTACCGTACGGTGTTCAGGCCATCATTTAGATTAAAGAAACTAAATTTCGTTGCCAGACATGCGACGTGCTTAATCCTTTTCATGACTGCATTTGGGAGCATCCCTAGCGTTCCATTTGAAAATAAAAAATAAATTTTCATCAGTTCTTTTTGCGATCTTCTCCAGTTAATGGAAAACGCAAAACAATCATCTTTATCATCCAGTTTAAGCAAAATATGTTTCTTTGCCAAGACTCGAAACAATATCTTAAAACTCTGCAAAGGACACCTCACGTTTTACACACTTTACTTAATATGTATATTGTGTGCTTTTTAAATAAACTGGCCTAAGATTTTCAATCGAGAAATGAGAATTTAAAAAAGTTTTGGTTGTCAATCCATAATATTTTCTGAATATTTAAACTGTTTTCTCTTTTTTCAATTAAAATCGAACTTCACGCAATAAGAGTTCCACAGGACAGAAGGAGTTCTGTAGTCCACAATGTCATGTTACAAATTCATAAAAATTTTTAGATTTAGTGGAAGCAGATCGCAAACCCAACCTATTCGCAATACACGCCGTCACGTGAACAAGAAATAGTTTTCGCTATGAACGCTGGATTGTGAGTTCACCTATCACTTCACTGCCAACCGATTAGAATGGGATTAGAAGTTCGCAAGTGGATATGATGAGAATTGTGATTTTATTCATTGCGCTCTTTTATGGATGACTTCTTTCTATGGATGCCTTTTCCTAAATCGCTTAATTAATCAAAGTAAGCAAGTACTTCACAGGTCACATAACAGATTATTTGATACGCACATGTACCATATTTTGATTGTTGGAAGATCTCAAAACTATTAAGAATTTTCTTTGTTACGCTACTTGTAGTGACTTTATTGGCCTAAATGGATTCTGTGAGCTCTGTGATTGAGAATGTTTTCAATTTCATCTTACAAATGAAACTTAACAGTTAATAGGTTTTGTTATCGTTACGCTCATCAGCCATTAATCATTAATAATAATGGGTTCGAAAAATTACAATAAAATCCCCCGCTTAACTCAAGCTATTTATATTTGACATTTAATAGGCTCTCTTTATTGGGTATTTAAAAAAAAAAAGAAAAACTGGAGCATGTCATTCTAACTGGAAATATTCTTGTGTTACATAACATTATTATGCGGAATGTATGCATGTGCATGCTAACGTTTCCACAAGCTTTTCATTAAATATATGCACATATATGTACGGTATACTTTTTGAGCCTAGATGGTAGGCTTGTGTGTGTGTGTGTGTGTGTACGTTTATCAAAAGATAAAAATCTTCTAAATCATTTATTTGAATGCATAAATTTCTAAATTTCAAAGATTATCTAAGAACATGCATCACTTGTATGTACGCATGCGTACATGCATTGGCAACAAACAACACAGCGGGTTAACTTAACGAATTGGTAACGTGTTACAACAATTTACAAGCACAACGATTTTGAACGTAACGATGTATCCTGAGAGCTAGAATACATATACACATGCATACACTATTCTGAATATGTGAAGCTATGAATAGTTGCGTACGTATAACTAACTCCTGTTTGTAACGCCGTATAACTTGAATAGATGTTAAGCGTATAATGTTTTAGATAACAACATTGAAAACAGAACTAAAATTGTTTAAGTTATGCAATATGATCTGAGCAGACAATTTGATAACAAGTTTTAATGTCTTTTTCTTTAAATTTTTTTTCCTTTTTTTTAAAAAAAAAAAAGAAAAAAGCTAAAGATACTAAACCCTCCGTTACTTTTATCCACACATGTCACAGTATACACATTTATGTTCTGTATAACCTCATTGACTCGTAAGCTGCTACGATTGTGTTCATCGGTATTGGGTTCTCATATATTCTAGTATGAGGAAATATTTGTTTATTTTAAAGGCTTCCGTTGACGTTAAGATACGAATTTTTGATCAAATAAAAAAAAATTATTTTTATTCTTGAAACACGATAATGTACAGAAAATTCATCTTGCTCCAAAGCCATTATCCAATAGAAATATTCCGAGTAAAGATATAGAGAACCCACCACGATGTTAGTAAGGCAAGCAGTAGGTTTCACACCCGGAAGGACCTTCTTGTTATACTGATTGGTTCAAAAGCACAGTTTTAAGAAAATTGGCTGATGTACCGATAATTTGACATAAAAGCATAACGCATGCAAAGCTTCTCATGAAAAGTAAGTCGTTATATGGCAACACAATTAAATTTTTAGTACTTTGCCTAACTAGGTGAACCGTAATGAAAATTATTTTTGGTAAATTTCAACCATGTGCATAGTACACATTGCGAATTCTTTCGCTTATGAAGGAACCATGACAAGTATATTTCTAAATAAACGCGGAAGTAGGACTAAGTGGTGTAAGCCATATTGTAATCACCCTTGGCCGAGTGTAATTTTTTTACATGTTTTAGTCGTGGTCGAAGGATTTTTACGCTCTACCAATTTGTCTTGGTTTCCAAATAGTATTTCAAGTGTCGATTGGTTGGAAATAAATACCTGCGGGGATCGTGTGTACAAAATGCAAAGATGTACTTTATTATAAATAAAGCATCTCAAGAAGTTCTGAAAGCATTAATTAAATCGTTTCAACCACTGCGAGCGGGACATTCACGGATAAAATCCGTCTGCGTAGTAGTACACGTAGCGAGTTATACAAGAAGCGAAAACATTTTCAAGGTCTATGCAAAATATTTTGATTGATATTTTGAGAATGAAACGCGACTTATGCTGAAAATGGCGAAATGGGTCGGCCACTGAACAAAAATTTATGGGGACTAACTTGACCAATGCAGTAAAATTAACGTACGCACATAAGATGGTCTCGTTGGGCTACGTTGGGAGAAGATGTTTTGAACTAACTTGAAGAGCCACACTTCTACGGAAGCATGTGAAATACTGAATTAGTCGCTAGCGCGGCTGGATTACAATTGTTTTAAGACTGAGAAATAAATTTTGATGAATGATTGGCTTTGCTTAATAATTTCAGCTACTTTTTACACAAAATCTCTACCCTTTATATCTTTTCCCTTGGATTTTATTGCATTCTATTGGATTAATCATGAGTCCAATGAAATGAGTCTCTAACGAAATCGTATATCAAACATACAAACAAACTATATTTTCTTTTGCATAAATTATTTCTTCTTATTATTTGACTTTTATTGTCTTGTAATGAATTCATTATGAATTCAATGAAATGTATCTGTAACGTAATCTTTGGCTTATAAACTAATCATAATTCCGTATACTTCATGTGCAGAATCTATCTCTATAGCTCTTTCTTTGGCTCTTACAATATTTTGCTTATAAATCAAACATAGTTCAGGATACGGTTTACACAAAACCTATCTCCGATTTTATTGTCTTGACTTTTATTGTTTTTCGTTGGATCAATTGTGACTCTGATCTCTTCGTTATAAATTACATGTAATTCCAGATACTTTTTACACAGAATCGTTCTCTTCATTCTATCTTATCTTGTTGCAATGTTGCAGTCACAAGAGGCATTAGAAACTTAAGAGAAACCAATTACTATACTGTGCCTCCAAGAAAGTACCAGCGATCGACAAAATAAAAGTGTAAACGGGTGCAATGTAACATGTTCGCAGCGTGCTTTATATTTTTCCGTTCCAGCCTTGGGATCGAAATATGAACATACTTTGAAGATCTTGGTACGCGCGAAAAATTACTGGAGCAAGTAGGGAAACTTTAGCCAATAGTGTTTAAGTACTCTTCACACTTTTTAATGTTTCGGAGAATCGGAGTATGCTTAAGAAATATTTGGGGATGGCCTTAATGGCCACGTAGTAGGAATTTTTGTATAATGGCTTGTGCTAATCACAGGTATTTCGAATTTTCGATATTTCAAATACTAGCAAAAATATGAATGCAACTAACGAACTGAAGAATGGAATAAGTTGATAGTGTTTCCAATAGCAAGTGTGTTGTCAGTGAACGTCGTTCGATTGATAGCAAATAAAGAAACTATTCGATGTCAACTTAATGTCGGCAAAGGTGTCATTATCATCTTTTCAAGTTTAATGACTGCATTGAAAAGGAGAGTCACTAAATTCATCTGACTAAATTAGCATGTTGCTTTGCCGTTGTCTTTGTTGCAGTTGACTGAGGTATTTCACAACGTCGCCACAAACCATCTACACATACCTGTAATTGTAATGTAATCATGAGTAAACATCTACAGGTTGCTACTACTTTGTTTTATCTTGAGAAGCAAGGAAAAATACTTTTTATCTATTTGATGATGATATTCGTCTTACTAGTCTTGCTTGGTAGCATTGAATATCATTTGGTGTTTGTGTGTCGCCATGTCGTGCGTACGTACTGTGAACGTAGCATTGGCTTTTGCGCAGATTTTCTTGGGTATTTTCATATTATTCTTGAGGAGGATAACTGGGGTGTGGTGATATATTAGAGCCTAGTTGTCACAGCACGACTTCTCTTTTTTCCTTCAAATTGAATAAACTCGTGGATCGTTGTCAAATGCCCCGAATTCGATTGGAGGGTTTATTTACATTAATCTCAATACATTTTCTCGATATATTGCACTTGTGGCTCTTGGGGTTTTCTTTTAATTAAGTTCCAATATTAATTACTTTCAAAAGCTACCTGCAATGCACTTTAAGTATGTATGGTTATGAGAAAGGAATGGAATCAATATGTCCCATGTGTTGTTCATAAATAATTTATAGCCGTTGCATAAAATCTAGTATTCAGATTTATTAAATAATTTTTATTACATCCACAATTCATGCTAAGTGATGACTACACATTCCAACTTCTACATAATGAACGTCTGGAATAAGCAGAGTGAAGGTTGTTTGAAAATTAGTTTTAGTTTCTAAATAAGTAATCACTTATAGACAAAGGCATGTCCGCCTGTCTCTTTGTAAGAAACTTTCTCATTCTACGGGTGTTTCTACTGGTCACAAAAATGAAGATATCGAATTAAGTTGTGCTCGCAGATCGATGTTGAAAATGAGACAAATCGGTTGAGAGACGCGAAGGACATTAAATATGTTATAAAAACGTGCAGAATACATGCAAAAATCGAAAAGATCGTCGACTATCGACAATGACATTTCGACTTACATTTCATTCTTACATGAGATCTACATTTTCATTCTCTGCAGTAACATAAAGTGGATGTGGCCGATTTCTCTCATTTTCGTAATATATACGTAGAAATTGCGTGATGATAGTAATGACCTTTGGTTAAGGTTAGTCATTGTAAATATAATTATGAGCTGTTTAACCCGCTCAGAGTTGTTTGCAAGAACTTAAATGACGTCTATCACCCTTTTTCATTATCGGACACTTTAAAGTCCATTAAAGCAACATTGCTTAATACACGAGATTTGCCAATGTCGTACTTAAACTAGCTCTTAATCCTAAAAAGTCACTACGATTCGGAAATTAATTGTTGTTAACTATTATCGGTTGCCAAGCTTATGCATGTTTGCGATGGCTTAGGGGTCATTTGCAACTAGGTTCTGTACCGGTTGTGGGTGTGGTTCTGTGCTAATTGTGCGCATGCGTTTTTTCTTTTTTTCTTTTTTTTCCCTTTTATTTGTTTTGTTGTACTTATACTAAGTTTTAATAATAATTAATTTAAGATTTACTTTAAGAGTCATTTGAACTCGACTGTCATTTGTTTTAGTTGAGTTTCTGTATAAGTCGAATAAATAAATAAATAAATAAATAAATAAAAAAAACCAGAAAGCGGATGTTCTCAGTTTTGCACTGTAGACGCCTGCTACTTGAGTTATTCATTCATGCATGCAAAAACTTCCAATGTTTCTGCTACATTTGAAGTCGGTGGTATCCTTTTCACGGCCAGAAGAGTATTTAAGAAAGATAATATTCAGACAGACAGACGAACAGTCACGCCTAGATCATTTCGGAATTTGATGCTGATGAGAAGTATGCATATTTCATAGGGTCCCCAAAGTTTGCTTCACCATCTTCATCGCTTTCTCATACTCATTTTCCATCACTTTATGTTTGATATAAAATCTAAATTAAAAATTTTATTTTAAAGATTGTTTTTGATTTTATTTTAAGAAAGATGTACAAGTATGCTTTCTGCCGGTTTGCACGTATGCAGTTGAAGTCGTATATTCAATCATTCCATGCAAATAACAATAAATTTATTCTACTCGTTCCCTTTTTAAGAAAATTGCCGCAGATTAAAGTTTATGATAAAGCGTATAAAAATTTTATAAATAGAGACCTGCATGCGAGCAAAGGTATGAAGGCTTTTATGCAAATGACAGCATGAGTCAAATATAGTAGAAAAAACTGGGAAAGCTGCACTTGTTTATAGCCACATATTTACAATAAAGTTAGGATGATTAAGTGTACACGATGTAACATGAGCCTTTTGGCAGTCACAACTAACCAATTTCCAGTAAACGCTCCGCTAATTGTTAGCAAATGGGTCGCTAATTGTTAGAATGGTTAAAGTTTGAATTTCCGTCCGAGTGCCATGTCAAATTTTAAGAGTAAGCATTGGCATCGTGTGAACTCGCAACTTAAGTAACAATGAAGTCAGAATCTTTAAAAACATATCAGGAGCGCAAAAAATCGTGGCCAAGCACTAGCAGTAACTATAAAGCTGGAATTTGTCGAATGAAATTATGGACTGATTTTTCACCATGATGACACTTGATTCGATACTAAAACACCTGTCAATAGCACTCAACTACAATTTGCTAAAAAAATATCGCTCCTTTCACTGAACCCACACTTCTCTTGATTCGTTTTGACCGATGATTCGTTGGAGTACCGTTTTTTCGTTATGGCCAATGCAAAAAAAGATTCTTTCTTTTGGGAAGTTGTCCTTTCCGCAAAGAGATAGCAGAGCATCGCGTAAACCTTCAGTCTTACCAAGAATTTTCGCAAAAAGTGACGAAAAAAAAGAGTTCAGCAGTTATTAACAAAACTGTAGTGGGTCACAGCCCACCATTGTGTACGACCCAGCACTGCCCCACTGGTTCAATCCGAACCATTTTCAAAAGCGTTCGTCCTTACGCTAGAACATGTCAATGTGTCGAATTTCTTCAAAATGTCCGAAAAAGTATAGCTTGCAGTTTGAGCACAAGAAAACCAAACGGACAGCCACGACGAGTATAATAAATAATGGATCTGTCTCAAGTACTTCCGAAAGTTGCACACATCCGCGCATACTTACTATACCCTCGTCCCACATGTTGTGTAGGATCTAAAATAAGTAAGCAAATTATTTCCGACTTATTCACTGAATATATCCCCATTTTTCGGCAGTTTTTCTTTTCGTTTTTTTCAATATGACCAATCATATAAGCGCAATATGGTGATGGTCACAAAAAATTTTGGAACGAGCAACGGATCGGCGCCGTGTGCGTGTGCTTAATCGTAGGCATGGTAAGTCTTTGCCGGCTAAGTACACGCTATAGCTACGACCAACTGTGGTTTATCGCCCGGACATTGGAACCGACAAACATAAACTTGCTCACGTCGTGACTCTTGGCTGTTCAGCTATGCTGAGACCCATCCTTCAGAAATTCAGAAACTTTATTTCAGAACCATTTTCAATTGGGTGGTTTTTTTGGTTGGAGCCAAGTTTGTTTTCAAGGTGTTATTTAAGGGATTATGAAAGAACTCATCTTCAATGTCGTACCTAAACAACATCCATTATGGGTAGCACATCTATACTTGATCTTTCTTTTGCCTCTTTCAAACGTTTTGGAAATGGGTAAAAACCTTCATTCCTCGGTTTTAGGTATTGAAGTTTAAAAAAAAATCGGTGCACATATAGATTTCATTCGAAGGAAACAAAGCTTCAGAAATCTTTTAAGGGAAACGAGAAAAGTCCCAAAATGCTCCTTATGTTTAGTCGGTGAACGAAAACGTACAGGTAATGATTTCAGGAGAAAAGGAGAACGTGTTAAAGGTTTTTCCTTACAGCGCGGAGTAAGAAAAGCACTGCTTCCGCTACATGTTGCTAGTCATGGGACAATGTTCACACTTCCCTTACCGTTAACTGATTTAAGTTACTTGTAGACTATTTTTACAGACGCACTTGTGGAATACGAAGTTTTATGCTTAAAGTTCCCTTATAATTATTACATAAAAGTATGGCCATCGATTAGGTCCTGTGTGTTGTAAAACTCGAACGCTTTAACATTTCATATTCACACATAAAACTGTATTCCCATGTAATGATTTTCTCTTATTCACCTATGAAGATAAAATTTTCAAGATTTTTACACGAATCTTACACGACATGGTCATAATTCATAATTCAAAGAAAACTCATGCAATGCGACCGGCACATGTTGTCGATGTTGTTGTTATTAACGTTAGAGTGCGTGTACCAATGTGCGGTTTTTTATGTTTTCGATTCGAAATCGCGAGTTGTTTAACATGACATCGTTCATGTTTATTGAAAAGGAATTTTTTTTTTTGTGTTCAGATGAAAGCATACAAATTATGAATATTTAACATTTATGAATCGCACCACGAAGAAAACCATATTCATCTTAAGACGAATTTTGCATCCCCGCCATTCTATAGAACTTAAAATTAAACTGAGCGGCTTTTTGCTGCACTTCTGTTGCAGTACAATAAATATAATTTTGCAATTATTAAATGACAAATAAAACACTCAAAGAACTCTAAACGCAACCTGGTCGTACTGCAGGTCGAATAAATTAAAAAAAAAAAATCATTATTAATCGGCAGGTCTACCAAAGGGAAGCTCTTCAGCACATTGCAGCTTGTGTCACAAAATATCGCTCTTACCATCCCGGATAAAGGTAACAACGACCATTCATTTTTTATTGCCCTCTATTGATTGGCCTCGACTGTAAGCACTATTTACTCACTTTTTCGATTAGTGATAATACGCTTGAAAATTGGCTATTACTGGCGTCGACCAGAACGCTTATTAATGTTCATCAGCCTTCCTTCCTTCTCTTTTCAACAGTGATTTTGCTAATCAATTACGTTCTGAAGAACTCAATTCTGGATTGAGTTTTCGTTAAATCCGTTTTCAACAAAAAACTAATCAACTCTGTGACTCAACTCTGTCGACCACCGGTTACTCGTCTTCTAGACTAATACTTCCCCAATCGCTCGATTGGCGATTATTTGACTATTAAGCGTTTGATAGTCCCTTACTAGTAGCTTTGCTGCTCTCAACAACGATTTGGTTTGCAGACAATTCAACTTCTAATAAACGCTAGACAACTTTTATTTTTAGTCTTAGTGGTGTTAGTCTTAGTGGTGGTATTCGACTATTCGGTGAATATCTACGTGAGTTCGGAAATAGTTGATTTTTCGCTTGTTGAGATTAAATGGACTAAGCTAATAAAGAATGCGGCTTTTATGTCGGCTCAAAAAAATTCTGCAAAATTCTTGAATAAATGCCATATTTTATGCGAATTCTTAAACATGTTCATTTTAGTGTTACGAAGAAGACGACAGATTGAGCATACACAGGTGCCCACGTCTTATGAGTGTAAATAAATCGCAGAGACGGTTGTAGTTCTTTATTTATGCGATGTCCTGGCTAATTGCAATTTATGTGTTCAAAATACATTGTCGAGAGCATATGTCAAGTTTTTCCAATTTTATTAAACACATTTATGAACACACGTAAGCCTAACGTGCTTCTTACTTAACAATTGCTGGATTCTTTTTTTAAATATATTTCGTCGACAAACGTTTTACAGATGTATCAGGTATTGCGGCACTGTAGTGTTCTTTTTTACAATTTATTTTTAATTTTTAACAAACCGCAGTAAAGAGTTACACTTCATTTGCCTCCTTACTAACTGACTAATAGTACCTGCCAATGGCGAAAGCATTGACAAAGTCAATAGGCCGTACCACTACTACAATGCCTTAACACTGCACAAAGCCAACACTATACTGTTCTGAAAAGTATTGGAAACGGTAACACTGGAGTCATTGTCTTGAGATAATATCAATATGAGAGCCTATGCGGCACGCCATGTAACTGGTCGGAATTTGAATTTAAAAAGAAATCTCTTAACTAACATTCCTATTTTTGCGTGATTAGGAAGTGTTTGAATGAAAAATTCAAAATTTGACAAAAAAAAGACACTTTTCAATACCAAATGTTGAAGTAATCTATCGAAAAGACTATATGTCATTCCGCACAGAACGTGACCTTCAAATAAAATGCGAAATTCGAATTGAAAATAAAAATTTGGTTAAAAAAGCATCAGAATGGTTTGAATTATTTCCCGAGGAGTAGTGCCCGTATACTGCCACAAAAATGTGTTCGAGAAATCAAATTTTTTTAACCATTTAATGTTTTGCTATGTACACAAGTGCCTTTTGATATCATTCACGAATATTTAAGGGATCATTAAAGCCAATAAATAAAAAATCGATCTTCCTAAAATGACATCTCTTGTTGACAGACACTACACATACTGATACTTCTGGACATACTCTGGTCTACTGGGAACGATGAGCTCAAATTTATTACATAAAAATGCGTTAATTGTTAGGAAAACACCGCTTCTCGTCGGAGAACTTGAAATTTAAAAAGAGAACAAAGTGCGTCCGATGAGGAGGAAAATGAACTCTTATTTCGTTAGTGTCTGAGTCCTGATGTGAAATGTCAAATTTTCATTATTCGATACGTAGTTTTACGCTAATTCCTAATCAATAACAAATTCATTATTGCATCATCTTTATGTATTATGGGAGTCACATATACATACATATATATACCGTGTCGCATAAATTTAACGTTTTTATGGGGAAACTTGAGAGCATACCATAATACCTGTATACCATCTGTAATCAACGCATGTGTCTAGTCTAAGAGCATAATTCATAAATAGTGAGAAATTAAAACTTCCTAATTTAAGATCTGACTGTATTATTAATTTCCCACGGAAAAATATTGCGTTGAACGTTGAAACTCATGACCATTAAACATGTTTCGCTGGATCTTTAATTCAAATCCACCTCATGTGTTCGGTGCACTGTCCAATGATTTCCAAATTAATAAGCAATGGTGGGATGGACGGAAACCATTAATTAACTTTTAAGCTCTATATTAGTAAGTGTGCGCGTATGGAGAACGAGTGCAAGGTGCATTTTTCAGCGGTAATAATAAATTGATTTTAATAAATTCAAATAGACGTTAGCTGCCAAATGGACCGGCGTTACCAATTTGTTGCGTTTCTTTATCAACGGAAAAGGAGAATATGTACGTAAACAAGATGCTACTGAGAAGACTTTTAAACGTACGTACTTTACGTCAATTGAGCTCTTTGCAATAATTTATCTACGTTACAAAGGAGAGAGCACGATTATACGAAGTGTTCCATACTTTTGAGCGTTAGTATTATTATGAAGAAAATCGAGATGAGTTTTATACGCCAGTTGTCTACGACTAGCTGTTCGAGATAGGGGAACAGTAAGGTAACGTTGGAAAATTATGAAAACAAGTATGCTTGTGATATGTATATGAAAGATGAAGGGGACATTCATTTTGTCAAAGCAGTTGGAATACCTGGAAAGAAGCTTCGGAGATCCCATGAAGTACATATACACTTGATCAGCATCCAATTTTGAAAAGCTTGTGCATGTCCTTCTGTTCGTCTGTATAATGTCTAACATAAACATTGGCCCAGAAAGACAGCCATCTGCTGCAAATTTTGCATGAACATTGAAATCGCTTATACGGGCCAAATCGTTCGAAGGACATGCCTACAGTGCAGCCCAAACTGCTCTCTTGTTTTCCACAAGAAAAGAAAGTTGTTTTTATCTTTATAGCGCACAAACTACAGTGAAAAGATCTATAAAAATTTAAAGGTATTTTCAATGGCCGCGCTCTGATACCTCTACAAAAGAAAATATTGGTTTAAAGTTTAAAAAAGAATTCGAACAACACGTCTACCCAATCCCACATCCAATCTATGCAGTAGAAACTGAGAACACTGAAAACATGTTTGCTACTCATTATTCATATATTAGGATGACAATGATGGGTATAAAAGACTCGGATTCGAACATAATGTTCTTTTTACTTCTCATAGTGATTTCCAGGATTGATAAATTCGTACTGACAGCTTGAAGTGGTTAAGTCTCTTGATATGAAAGCAAGATTTATACTCATTAACTAGTCTTTGTTGTTATTATTTTCCTTCTGCATGTGCCTCTTTACTTAATAACGGTTCCCTCCACAATTTAGAATCCGAAACATATACTCAAATGATTTAAGGTTTTACTGCAATTCTATATGCTATGCAACGCGTACAGTTCGTTATGTATTTTGCCATAAATAAATAATCGCTGCTAGACACTTGCACATAATGCACCGATAATACAGCTGAGTCTACTCAAATTGAGTTTATTTGGCCGGCATTAGTAGGCTTACCATAGATCTGATGTAACGATAAATCAACGTATACGTAACGTGGTCGCAGCACGTTTGGTTGGGTGACATTAATTAAATACAAAAGTATTCTTTATCGGGTATCGTATATGTAATGCTTTTGTGTTGTTCGCCTTTATGTTTGGATAAAACAACGACGTACTTCATTAGAAATATTTTTGTTTTAACGGAAAAGTAAGGATATGTTAGACTTTGCATTTCTTTGGCAGCTTGAAGAAATAAGCATCCGATGTATTTCTGTCGGTCAATTCCTCTTGTTAAAAGAACTAGGACCGTAAACTAGAATTTGAGTGCTTATGCTCTTAGTTTAGAACTATAGGTCCAGTTTAAAAATGAGTGCGATGTACTCTGTGACTATTACTTGAACAATCAAAAAAAAAAAAAAAGGAAAAATTAGTGAAAAAACACATTAATGTAAATGAATGGGAATTTCAAAATATTGTTATGAATAACTTAGCATTCATATTGATTAATTGATTTATTGATCTTAAATGTGGCCAGCTAACGTGCATACTAAAAAATAATAAAATACTTTAAGACGAGGGGAAGATTATTGAATATGATAAAATAAAATACTTCATAACGGGGGATGCTATTGTAGTAGCCTCGCTTCGAAGTGCATAAGCCCTGCACTACTACACAAGGCTATATTAAGTTTGTCCGGATGTATAGAACACCTGGGAAGACTTGAGATAGATCAAGGTTTTGTTATACCGATCGATTCGGAATCACTTTCTGAATCGAGTCAAGCTTATGTGCCCATGTCCCGTCTGTTCGTTTCCCTGTCCATCTGATATTCTTGTGTTCAAATTGTAGGCCGCACATTTTGAGGTATTCCGATGAATACACTTGCAGTACAAGATTATCCTATATTTGTGCGGATGTACATAACATCCAGCAAAACTTGAGATAGGTTCACCTTTTATTACATCGATCTGTCCAGAATAACCTTCTAAACCGATTTAAGCTTGCCTGACCGTATGTCTGTCTTGTATTCTCGTCTTTAACCCTCTGGCCGCAAGTTTTGAGGTATTTTGCTGAAATTTTGTGCACCGACGTGTGTTGACCCAAGAACGAACTCTATTGAAACCGTACATAAAGCGCCTTGTTTTGAAAAGTTATAGAAATATCCGTCTGTGGATTCCTATAGTGTTCTTACTTGTTTATAATTATTTAAACCAATGCACAAAAATACGGTATATATAGCATGAGTATGTAGAGTCGATTACCGTACAGCACTTCACCTACTACAATTCGTCGTATTTTTTATGTGAGTCGTTGTATGAGCTGAAGTGATACGATATCTTCTTATCAAATCATTATTCATCTCTTTTCATGATAAAATACTAAAAACTAAACTTTGTTCCTTATTCTTAATAACGAAACGGGTCCTCAAAGTAAAGTGGCGTAGACTAAATTTAGCAAAATTTATTTTCTAATCTCAAATTATATATATTCGCCATGTAGAGGACGGCCTGCCACACATGACAACCTTTATATGACCGACGCGATCTAAATTTGCCACAGTTCTTTTTATGTCAAATTACTAGCTTTAAACAATTTTTTCTAATATTAAATATTAGGGCTTTTGCGTGGGAAATAGATCAAAACATCAATTTAGTAAACTGAAATACAGTTATTTTTACAAATTTACGGACAGACAAGCAAAAATCGATTTAGAAAATGATTTTGAATTTATCGATGTAATAAAAAGTGGGTTGTTTCGTACATCCGTGCAAACTTAATATATCCTAAACCAACTAGATTTGTTGTAGTGTACTACTTGCTGAGAAAGTGGGATGAAAAATAAACGCTTTCCAAAATAATGTGTTTTTGAGTTCCTCTCCTGCTAACTAACGTAGGATGCCATTTGCACTTAAGCTCACATCGTAATGAAACGCTATCTGATTGATTTTAAATCTAAATAACTCTTTCTATTAATGGCATCAGTGTTAACTTGAAAAGGACTCTAACTGGAAAAACACAAATTAATTCTACTTTGTGGCAAACTAACAGTAACAGTGACAATCAAACAAAGGCATTGATAACATTTTTAACAAGCTTTATGTACTAATCACTTACATGCAACGCCTGTCGGTTAACAGAAACTCATACTGGGAAGCGAACAAACTTTATCTTCGAATGTACGTCTATTGTCAAATCCAATGATGGATTACATATGTTTTAAAGCAAAATCGATAACACGATCACGTTGTCCATTAGCAATGAGTTCATTTGCTGTTGTAGCTATCATTTTATGTACATGTATCTATATATCTGGCAGGTGTGTGGTGTTTAGATTTTTTTTTTTAATTCACTTGGATTTTAGAGACTCTCTTCCACATGTTTGATTATAGCATCACTAACCTTATGACGTAAAAGGTCTTATAATTAAAAAATTACTTAATAACAGACATGTGCGATATGAAAACGATTTCTTTTCGTACATTTGTAAATTGTTGTTTAATATTGGCTTTTAGTTAAATCAAAATGGCGCAATGACATGGACAACATATTGATGGCAACATATTGAGCGCATTAACTCATTTTTTTGTGCACAATCGAGGAATAAAGGTATATTGTTTTCGTCATCCCGTTCGCAACGATCGGGTGAAAGTTTGAAGGATTATCTATGCTCTTCATAACCTTGCAATTCGGTTTTACTTTAGCTATTTGCGCTTGTTCAATCGACTCTCCTTTGCAACGATCTCTGTTTTCATGTGCTACTCCGTCTGCTCGCTGCTGCCGTCCATCGTTCGCATATTCGGTTTGTTAACTCGTGCATTGTATATCCATGTGTTTATTGCGTTTATTTGTTTATCTGTACATCTGCCAACGTTTACATGCTTTATTCTCCAACTACATTTGAAGTTTGCCCTTCGACTCGTCCGTCCATCTGACCATTGAGAATCGTGGACAAGCGCTCTCCTTTAACCGCACCTCATTTTGCCACGTCCGTCTATCCGCCCATCGATGACTACTTACACGTCTTGTCGTCCTGTCTTGTCCGCATGTCCGTCCACTTTTTCGCGAGTTCGTTTACGAATCTATCTGTTCCTTTGCCTATCCATTTTTCTGTTTGATCGATTTTCTTACCAATTCACCGCTTGTGCGTCAACGAGTTGTTGACGTCCTCAAAATTGCAAATGTCAAAAAACAAATACACAGATATGGCCACAGAGGAGTAGTGTTCCAATAACATCTTTAATAGAAAAGTAAGTAATTTAGGTACATTCACTATAGGTTATGGGTTATCGGAATCTACAAGGCGTATATAGCTCTTCATTATTTTCTAAAAAAATTGTGATCGTATAGAAAAACAAATTCGTTCAATAAAAGCCAACGCTTAAAGAAATAATGCGTATATAGATTTAAACTTGAAATTAAAAAATACTTATAACGCATACAACCAATCCGCGTTAGATGCCAGTCAAAAAATGAAAAAAGAAAAACTCAACCAAAATTAAAACGTTTACTACACTAACTACAGCATAGTGCTTACTACTCAATTTAGTTTTTTGTTTTACGGTGAATAAAACAGGTGTTGCTTCTATGCTACAGCCATTGACACCCAAATAGCGCAAAATTGGAACTAAAACTCGAAACATTTTTTAACTGACAAACTTTTCTTCGTCTTCTTGTCTCGTTACGCCATCACCTTATTTTTCTCACTTTATCCATTTACTCCGATCTAGATAGAGTTTGTTCTGAAATTGCCTTTAAAAGTGGCACAAAAAGGAAATGCGTTACGGGGTCAGTCAACAACCCCATCCTCTCTTTCTTGTTCCTTACTTCTTTCTGACTGCTACAGTGTTATAGGAATGCGGGAAGGACGTTCCCTGAATGGTTGGCCCATATTAAAAAAAATATTCAGATAATCACTGAAGTTGGTAGGAGCAATATTAAGAGCCTCCGACGTGTTTTTTCCTGCCATGAAAAACAATCAATTTCTAGTATTTAGATCTTTAATAAAATATATAAGAAACATGTGCTTTCCTAAAAACTTAGTTTTAAAAATCAAAAGCATTTAGCATTTAGAAAAATCCATCAAAACTTTTTAGAATCATATTGAACTAACGATTAAATAACAAATGTTTCGAAATGTAGCCTCAAACATTGGGAATGTTTTGAAAAGGCTTGGCGTTTTATACCAAAAGAGATATGTGGAAAAGTTGTGCGTGATCGCTGATTTCAAGTGTTAACAGATGATTCGGAATTGGGGTATGTTTTAATAAATCTTGAATATATAACGATTTCAATATAGTTTACCTCAAGGTATTCCCAAATCGAGGAATTTTATCTATGACTAGAAGATTCTTTCTGTATGAATTTTTTTATTTGAATTTTTTTTGGTGACTGCTTTCTATTATATTTAATAATACTTCATTTTTGTTAATAAATCTCTTCAAAAATCTTTTTAGTTGTTTGTATGACGATTTGTAGGCTTGCCAAGTGGCCCTTTCTGTAAATACAAACTGTTAAATAGACGTATGGTACGCATAGGTGTAACTGTGAGTTAATTTTAGTTTGGTTGAATACAAAAAACGTACGCGCTATTTATGTTCGCACACTCGCAATTGTATGGCGATATAAGTCTAGGTTTACATATTTATATAGTGGTGTTATTTCTGCTTTTTTCACTAAGCCAGTCGTGGCACTAATATTATGGATATTGTCATATAGTCTGAGATATTAATGTTTTGCTGCAGTTAGTCTGTGTTAGCGACTATGTATATGAAATTTTAAAAGCACAGATTATTAGAATTGTTGTTGTTTTTTTTTTTTTTTTTTGATTTTCGCTGCTTTTTGATATGAAACGGGGTTTAGCTAGTTGGGTTAGTGCATTAAAATCAACTTGGATTTTATTGCTTACGGGGCATTTTGATTTGATGCTTTCGTTCGTTTTCTAGATCAGTAGGCGGGATTTTTTCCTAAGGTGAATTATTCTGCTGTTAACATTTTGCGAAAACCTCATTTATAAATATCTGACATAATGTAAATGTGTGCGTGTAATTGCTGGGTGTATGAGATGTATGTGCGTATTGTAAATCAACTTCATTGGAATTACATTTTTTTTTTATTTTTAATATTCAACTCTCGCAATATGTACCTCAAAGACACAAATATTTCATGTAATTAATAATTAAAAAATTGTTGAAAAATGTAAATAAACAAATTGACAATCGACTGTGGGAATACATTGTGTACACCTTTTTTATACCCACCATGCAATACATAATATGCAATACAATAAAATTATTGCCTCTTGGCACTTGTATGGCATATGTTCGTTATCCATTCACTTTGGCACGCATACTATCAAATTAACGTAAGCTTTGTTTGATAAATGCCTATGAACTTCTCTTACACTCAGCCACGCTTACGATGTTTACGTGGAATATATGGAAATTAAAATTCTTTCTACGCATACAATTGTAGAGCCTACGATAACGCAGAAAACGCATCTTCTTTTGAATTTACTGTGGGACGATTTGCCAAATTTCGCACAATACACATATTTATATGTTAAAGATATAAAAACAACAAAAAAGATATTGGAATAAGAGCAATGGAAAAGAAATAGTGCTCTAAAAATATATAAGTCGATAAGAGACTAGCAAGCCAATTGTTCAGATTTTCCATTAAGGACAGAAATTTCGTAGCATAACAAAACTAATAACAAAATACCAAAGTCAGTCACAATACATGCATTTTTCGATACATTCTCAAGTTTCATATGGTGATTGTAGCGATTTTTCGAAAACGTTATCTTTTACGCTCCAGTAATTTACCTTCAGCATCTATGACTGCTATGACCGTTTGGTTCAAAAAACTCGGCGCATAGAAATTAGGCGGAATCCGTCTTTGAAATCCGATTCAAAATAAAGTTTTACATACGTTCATCTAATTCAGACTTTGACTCTGAAGTCATTGTCGGTGTTATTTATGCTAGGGATCTTGATAAATTTGGGGGATAATTATGTTTCTTTCTTTCTCTAATTATTTTAATATGATTTACAATTAAATAGATTGATTTCTATTCATTACATTCTCTCATCGCCTCGGTCGACCGCCTGTTGCTCTAGTTGCCATAGTTCAATGTGCCATAATAAGGTGTCGACTTTCGACAAGAAAATCTTTATGCACAATTCGGAATAAAACAAGTAAGAACATTGTAGTGGGACGACGGCGACCATTACATACCGTTCGCCTAACGCAATTATTCTCTCGCTTTGGTAACAATACACCAAAAAGTACACATTGTTTTCATGCAAGGCCAAAATTTTCATGAAAGCCCGCATGTTGAAACTATTCATTTTTCTTGCTGAAACGCTCCTATGAACTATTAAAATATCACGAGTGGGAGAAGAAATAGATCCATGTGGTTCAAATTAGGTCCACTTAATTTTTTTATTTAACTACTATCATGAGCAAATTTTCATCACAAAACAATTAGCAATTAGGTGTTCTTGCCGCGTAATGGTTTGTGTTTCTTGAGGATCCTTATGTGCGGTGGTGTAAAAAAATGATGTTATATGAGCTGCGATCTACAGCTTGAACACAAAAATACGTGGACAAACTTCAGACGCACTGAGCGACAAGCAGACAAATAGACAGACTTAGATTCTGAATTGATCCGTATAATAAAAGGTTGCTGGAGAAGGAATAAAAGGTTGGTTGGAGGAACGCTTTGATTTTTTTTTTATACCCCCCGCCACTTGTGGTACAGGATATATTAAAATTTTTGTTCTTAGAGCAGAAAAGTTTTATTGTGTTATGATGAAAATTGACCCATAATATTAACTTGATATAAAAACTGACTATGCTGAATTTTGAACACATACCTCAATTTTTGAACCATTTCTACAGAAAGTAAACCGTTATTTGCAAAGGGGTGTAGCTCTTAATATACAATTCCATAATAGTAATATATATAAAACGGGGTGTAATTTTTGTGTAGGGTGTAGGGTGCAGGGTGTTTAAAAGTCACCCTAGTCCGAGTACAATTATTGCACTTGCTATACCCATCACCGAAGGATGAGAGTGCTTTGATGGTGAGGTCGATTTTGTCAAAACGTTCGTAACGCCCAGAAGCCGCACAAACTATATATATATTTTTGATCACCATCAAATTCTAAATGGATTTAAGCATGTCCGTCTGCCCGTCTGTCACTCTGAGCGTCTTTCCGTCTCACCGTCTGTCCGCCCGTGTAACGTCTGTTGTAAACACAAATAAAGTAACGATTTTAAATTTGGCAGAAACATTGAAGACTCTTGTGCGTAGGTTAATATTTTTAATAAGCGAAATCGGTCAAAGGACACGCCTGCAACAGAACGTAAACTGAGAACACCTCTGTTTTTCAAAGGGAATGAAAAATTGGTTTTTTGCTCTTTATAGTATCTGCGCAAAAATGGAAAAAAATAACCACACCTACTCAATATTATAATGTATCAAAATTTAATCATTTTTTCTATACCAGAAACAAGCTTCTTCGGATTACAAAAATATTGAAAAAAATAAAATTTTGGGGTTTCAAAAGCCCCATAAAATATACAAACGCTTGGCCAGTTACAACTCTTCAATGCACCTAAACATACCCGTCTGTTCGTCTGTCCGCCTGTCTGCTTGCGTAACTACGTAGTATTTGTGGTAAGCATTTATCCATTAGCGAGAATGAAAATATCGCCAAGAAATTTGCAAAAGAATTTGAAATTGACTTCAACTTTTCAAAGGACACGCCTACAACGCTCCCATGCCTCTACGACAAAAACTTTTACTTTCATATTATAGAACATAAAAATTTTGTTCTTTTATTTGTTTGTCTTTTTTTGGGTTAAACGGTGATTGGTGGAAAGGATTCGGTCCTGACCGAATTTAGTTTTCTTTCGTTTCGTTTTGAGTTGGCGGATGTAATCGTGCGAATATGCACTATTTTCTGGACTTCATTCCATATAAGGATGGTCCTGAAAACTAAAGCTTCATTAAGCAAAAAAATGTAACTATTAATACTTTATGATGAAGATTCGTTCATAACAGCAACTTGACATAAGAATTATCCATATCAAATTTGGACAACGTTGACCTACAAATTAAATTTGTTAAATTTGACTTAACGTCATAGACCCTCTTGCAAAAACATGTGCCTTTTTGATATTTTTTCCACGAAAACGAACGACGAATCTTATTGTGCAAAGATGCTTATGGTATTTAATAGTCGCCGGCCTTGCCAAACTTTTACTTACCAAATTTTTCCTGTCTCCAAAACAGGCGAAATACATTTGCTTTAATGGTCTGATTCAAACTGAAAAAGTGGTATGGATTTATAGCCCATTCACGTGGACGGCAGAAGTTGACAGTAACGGTATGTTTTTGCTACCAGAGTCGGATAATGAAATTTCTCCATGAACCAAACAATTTCTTTTACCACTCGTGTATCTCATATTTATGCTCCAGCCCACTTAAGACTTCATAACTTTCTTTATATACATATCACCTTATAACTTGCAAGAATGGATAAATAAATTTTTTTATTATAGATGTAATGAACACATTGACTTCTTTTTATTAACCCACATTTCTGGACAAATAAATTAAATATAAAAAATTCTTAGTTATTTTGTGCTTTTGTTTGTATTTTTGTGTGTTCTCTAAATAGAAAACGGCCAAACACATTACTGTGGGCCACTGCCATTCATTAAATACCCCGCACCACTTCGTTTAATCCAGCTACTCATACAACAGTTTTTCAAAATTATAAGAGGTTCCGTCGAAAAAGTGGTACGATCGAAACCATTTTTAATAGCTTTCGGCTTTTGGGCCAAAACATGTCAGTTTACCAAGTCTTCCCAAAGTATCTCAAAAATTGCGGCCTCTAGATTAAACACAAGGTTACATTCTGGACAGATGGATAGACAAGCTGAAATTAATGCACAAAGTGACTCTGGATTGATCGGTATAACAAAAAAGTTGAATAATATCTCCCAAGTACTGGTAGGTCTTGTACAGATCCGCGTTAACTTAATACGCCTTTGTGCCGCAAGCGATGTAGAATATAAACAAACATTCAAGGCCTTTCACCTATAACGGTGGGCTTAAGCTGAAATTTGATCATTTGCGAGACAACAAAGACAAATGTCATATATTTCAGCCCATATGAACCTAACACAACTAACCATAGCAAACATATTTCATTTCTTCAAACGTTTCATTACTGAAAGTTGTCAAATGTTTAAAACATTTTGATTTATTATATCAGAGATAAAAGTTGAAAAGTTATAAATATTCAAAAAACATGTATAAACATAGTGTTTGTCTTGGGTGCGGAAAGATTAATTTGAATGTTTATAAGAACAGTTAAACAACAATCATTTTCTTTGCAAGTTTGCTATGCAATTTTCTGAAGTACAGCATTAACGGAGCAATTATTAAGGAGAAGTAATATCGCTTCCATTGTAAGCACAAAAGCTCATCTTCCGTTTGTGAGTAATGGATGACCTATGTTGAATATCAGACCACCCGCTGTGTCACGACGAGTATAGAAACTAGTATCTTAAAAACATAGTCGCATGAAGACTGCCACTCATAGAAAACAACGTCACGATTTGCATGCATTCAACATAACTACAGCATAAAGTATGCGGACAATGATAATTACTTTAACAATAGTCGATCAATTAGTCGCGTGCTTCGAACAGCTTAAAGGGAAATCGAGGAAGAGAAAAAAACGCAATCATTGAAGAGCAAAAGTTGCAATTGATCTTTTTTAATGGCAATGACGTGAATGCCTTTAGAAAACCTGCAGTTTATTACAAAAACTTTTGTACTAATAGAGAAGATATGCCTTAGAGGCAGCTTGTGGAAACTTGTGCATGCCGGTTGATCATTGCACACCAGCAGTTTAAGAACGAAGAAGTGCACATGCCTTACCGTAGCTATGCATCGGCCGGATATCATGGGCAATTTAAATTTCCTTTGAATACAGAGACGAATTTTCATTAAAAAATATTAAAAATTAGAATTTGATGCTAAGCTTTGATTTAAGCCTTGCATCGAATTAACTTTACGTACGAATTTTTAACTTCAAACATTAAAAATTGATACTTTTTGCTTATTTTTCATTAGAACGCTTATATCTGTCGTACCTACGTGCGCTAAAGGGTCGAGTTTCTACGTGAAAAGTTCACTATAGGTCAATTTTACCAATGATACATTTTCCTCTTACGAAGTTTCATTGCTCATACAAACGGTTATGTAAGAGGTCCACCACAAAAAAAAAAAATGCTACATCCGACCCAAATTTTGCTCACCAAATTAAAATACCTACATACTGTTGTTGGACGATTTTCGTCGGGTGATTGTGAAAACTGTAATTTTTTGTTTATATAGCAATTTTTCAAAATTAGGCGTTCTATGAAGAGTGGGCGGGAAAGTAATTCAATTCAATCTATTTTCAATAATGTTTGTTCTTGGACCAAAACAAGTCATTGCATCATATTTCATCGAAATATCTTGAAGAACGGTTGAAGACAATAACTCGTGGACAGACATCAGGCGGACAGTCAATCGGGCCGACAAGCTTCGATCGATTCAGACTCATTTTCTGAATCATAAATAAAAGGTGGCTCCGTCCTTCTGGGTGTCACATAATATATCCTATCCGTTGTGCAGGGTACAAAAAAAACTTTCATTTCGGGTAGACAGTGAAACTAATTTCTATCAAACAGTTTTTTGCTTTTTATTGTTTGACTTGGGAAAAATGTTCTACGAAGCGTACTCAACATCCCATTTTTTCATATTGATCTCCACCATTTTCGATGTTCGGTTTTTATTTTTTTTAATTGCGTGCAAAAGCAAATAAATCGCTTAAGATTGAAGAAGAAAGAAAAATTCGCTGTAAAAAGTTGTACATAGTAGTGTTTTCACAAGTACACTTTACAAGCCAACGGAATCGCCTCAAATTACAGTTATTTGCATTTCCTTTCAATTTAGTTTTTGTTTTATCATGTGTTAAAGCAGGTGTTGCTTGCCTAGATTTGTCCACATGCCCCTTTAGTTTGTGTGAACACAAAAAGTACGCTTTATTCATTTTCACACGGGCATAAAAAAATTTGCTGCATTTGTTTTTCTTGTTTTAACCTGTGATTACGTACGTGCTCAAATATTGCGAAAATTGTTAAATGAATTTTGGAGTTATTTTGCTATAGATTAGCGGCGTTTTGTCTTTCGCTTTTATATTTATTTAGAAAAAGGCTTTAATTAAGGATTAAGCGGAATAGAAGAAAAGCAAAAATTTTCAATCACATTTTTTTCGTTTCCTTCTTGCCTCTCTTGAAAGTATCAACAAAAATTTTAAATCAATTTACTCTTACACACGCGAATACGTAAACAAGCGACACGACCTCGCCTGTGTTTTCGGGGTGGCGGTGTAATTAGGCGATGGTTTTTCGAAAAAGCTCGTGGTTTAGACGATGCATTGAATGAATGTGTTACCAAACAATCTGTAGTATTTGTGGTCTGAAATTGATGTTATGGATGCGAATGACACTTATTTCTTGCCTTAACTTTTGAAAACTCCTGCACATATACCGAAAAAAAAACAAAAACAATATTCCATTTAAAACCAGCCGCAGACTACTTGCAACCACTTGCAGCACGTATTAGTCCTTTGTTTATATCTCTTGTGCTTAACAAGATCAGCTGGTAGTAGGAGAAATACAGTGAACAAATTTCAAAAAGTTAAATTTATTAATATGCGAAACAGCCCATCAACAGGTCGGCGTCCTTAGGTTAGTAAACCCGATGTTTAAATTATAAAATTACATCAATGAATAAACTTTTCTTCCAAAAATGCATTTTCCCTTGGAGACCTGGCAACATACAGATTACAAATTTCTGGTAAACACCTTAGAGTCTCAATTGAAAATATAAATTTTTCACTCATTCCCTGGAGCATCGTAAATATTCACTTGATCTTCGGTCACGGCAGTTAGACAGATTCCTAAGACGGTTAAAAATGTTCACGTTCTAACTAGCCGTTTAGAGGATGCCTCGACTCATTTCAAAGTGGTTTTGCGCCTTTTTTAGTAATAAACAAGTATCTTGGAGGGATATTAAATTACTGAGGTAAATCTGTTGAAAGATTTTCGCTTTCTTCAATCTTGGTTACGACTTCGACAATTCTACTTTGGTAGAAGTAGGTAGCACATTGGTGCAAACCTCATAGTCATCGGTTAAAGCCTGATACGAACTAGCAATTCACCTAATAATAACGCTTCGTTTACCTTGATCATAACATGACATCCATAACGTACCTCTTTACTGCGCAAAAAAAGACCTCGTTTATCAGGAGAATTCTTTTATGAGAAAAATGAACTTTTATCGTCTAAAGTTAGACAAATTGCTACACCGGCCAAATTTCCATCAAAAAATTACGCCTTGATGCTATACAAAGCGCAATTCCTATAGTAGAGTTTTTATGGAACTGGATTAAAAAAACACTTCCGTCTCATCTAAAGTTTTTACATTAATTTATTATCTAAAAATGCTATTCTTAACTAGTTTGTGTCGAAGACACAATCGACTGATCTTTTCAATTTTCGAAATAAAAGGGTTTGTCGCGTAGACGTGTGGGCTGTATAGGAATATCCTTTGGGGCAAAAAGATTCCGATCAACAGTTCGCTTCCAAATTCTTTAGCAAATTTGTAGGCTAATGGGAGAATGTTTATCACAGCTACTACACAATCGGGCAGACGGATAAATGGACACATGGGCAGATGGCCAGACGAACACACGGACATGGTGCATATGGTGCATTTCGAATTTGAAGTTGCTCAAGGAGCTTGGGCAGGCGTGCTCAATTTTTTCCATTTTTGTACAGGTACTACGTCATCGCCCACAGTATATGTTTTGCATGTTTTTCGATATAAAAAATAGAGTAAATATCGCATGTTTTATCAATCGCATTTTTAATCAATGCTATGATTTCCTCACACTGTTATAAATTGTTGTTGTTTTGTTGAAATCTCCTTTAGATGACTGTTAAATGTGTTTTATTATAGACATCAGTTTAAATGTTTCAAGTGGCACTCTTTTACCTTCCTCAAGCCACTTCATTTTATTACCATCATTTCCTCTTACTTCGATTGGTTAATTAAAGTAAATAGTAGTGTATGTATGTGCGTGTACTTGTTCTCCCGTTTTCATTTTATACACACAGTAGGATGGACGACAAGAAGTTCAGTTTTTTTTTATTTTTTTACTTTTCGTTCTCCTCCAAGTGGTTTTTATGATCGGATGATAACATCAGTGATTAAATTATTTGCCACTTGATTCAACAGTTTGAGGCTTCGACATTTTCATTTTGCAAGACGCTGGTCAATCAATTTGTTTAATAAAAAAAAAGGCGTTCTTCGTTCAGTAACTTCAGACGTGTGCAATTGATGTCACCTTTAGTAAATACTTATATGGCTATGCGACGTTAAGTCTATAAGGCGTTTTTAATTACGTATCAGAAAAGATAGAAAATTCATTCATTTAATATTTATTCATAACGTAACACATGCATGACATTGTTAGTAGCGAAAATAATAACAATTTCCGTCTTGCGTGTGAACAGAATGTTTTTTCCGAATCAATCTTGAAAATAGTTTCGCGTAAGTTAAAACAGTCAGGAACACTTTCGAATTCAATTCCTTGAGCGTTCAGCGATGACCTTTACAATTCCTGGATTTCATTCATTTAACTCATGTGGAATCAAAACCCTTTTTAATTTTAATTAACTAACAAACAAATAACATAGCTGTTATTATATGTAAGGCGGATGGATAGCCAAGCATGCGTGTAGCTACCTAAAAATGACATAAACTATTAGTAAGTGTCACAAACAAACACAATAAAAATAGATCAGCACCAAAGTGAACGCATTCAGCTCTCTACGAAGTGAAATGCGTTTTTGTTTTAAACGGACTTGGTTCGAATTCGTGTATAGCAGGGACGTTCCATGATACTTTTCTGCATTTGTCACGCAACGCATTGCCTTGAAAGTTGCAGCTGGCAAAAAGAAGTCATTTAAAATGCAAATGAGTTGCGTTCAATTTTGCTATTTGTGTGTGTATATCATAAAAATTGGCAGTTAAAAGCACACATTTGCACGCACACAGAAATGTAAGCACAAGGTTTCTTTTCCGTTATTCGATGGTCCGCGATTTGCCAAATAATTAAGATTTCTTTTCCTTCCTATCGTTTACTGGTTTTTTTCATTTGAGATAACAAGTGCGTGCTGGAATTTTAATTAAAATAAAACATGCGTACTTAAAAGCAGCCGGTTTTCCTCTTTATTATATAAAACTAAACTAAAACTCTCGATGCTAACACATTAATCGAGACAAGCATGCAGAGATCTACTAAATTATCTCAGATTGAATCAAATATTCTCAAAGAAAAGTGCATTTTCATTAGCGTTTTTATATATATTTAGGAAGCAGTATTTTGTTTTACCTCTTCTTGCTATATGGTGTGCCTTCTCTTTTCAATTACTTTAAAGTCAATCGCTGAATGAAGGAAATGCAAAACTTAAAAAGTCTAAACTCTTTCTTTAGGTAAGGTGAAGACAACTTTACAACTACCAGATATTATAATAATTTTCCTGTAAGCGCAATGGTTGACTATCGTTGCATATACTTTGGAATGTTCGCTTAGAAGAAATAAGGACAGCTTTGCTATTTCTGGAGATAACCGGAATTTATCAATTGCACGTTATCGTCAAAAACTTGGACTTTGTGGGCTGCTGGAGGTATCTTGCCTCCACAATAAATACTTTGAACTCTATTTGAATCATCTATGTACCTTAATACAAGGTATGTCATTACAGAGCACGCTTCTTTAAGCCGAGTCAAGTAATTCTTGTTCGTCAGTCCATTTCCTGCAGATGAAAGTTTGGAACAGAGAATCGCGACACTCTCTAATATTTCCAAATCAATCTAGTCCCACCCGGAATAGCGTTCATGGGGTAGCAACTTTAACTTGGACACGTTAAACATTGACGGAAGTCATGCAAAAACTTAAGGCGAATATAACCGTGATTTGTCTTAAAACATGATTAAAAATAAACAATCAATGCTAACTTGCAGTGCATAGAAAATATTGAGCTCATGTTTAATAAAAACCTTTCCTAGGGCTACTTTAAAGTCCGTGCAAAGATTCTTTGATTCTACCAATCGAAGCGAGCAATGTGAACAACACACTATGCGCTCGTCATACGAGAGTATATTATGTTTATGCGAATGTATGCAACATATAGAAGGACTCGAGATAGATCCATCGACCGCTTCAACATCGATCTAAGATTGTCCGTCCGTCTTATGTTTTTAATTTGACGACGTTTTTAATTTGAAGACGTGATTCGACCTAAGGACAAAAACTTTTGAAAACGGTTTGCATCGGACCACTTTTTCGACCACTTCTCCCTCCAGTCATCCAGCTTTTATTTTTTTACGTATTGGTGTGAAGGGGAGAAAAAGGGTTTTGGTTGACCTTCAATCAATACGAATGACGAAAACGTCGAGAAAGTGAAAGAAATAGTTATCCGTATCTTATACGATGGATTGTAAATATTTAGAATTCTTTAAGTCACTGTGACTTAAAATATAATTAAGGAGTATATGAGAATATCAGCCAATGTGATATGATAAGTTCTGCATAAACCTGGCGTGTTTTCGTGACATGATACTGACTCTAATCAGGGAATGCGGAAACTCTGTTAAGGTGTTCGAACAAGTATCCCGACTCTGTTTGCCCCTTTTCTCTTTTTGTTAATACTTTGCGCTTCTCTAAGATATAAAAGAAATTTCACTAAGCGAGCTGAAGATCATGCAAACAAAATATTCACGGCAAGAGGCAAGGACTACAAGGGGTCAAAGACTACAAAGTAAATATTGACAAATGAATTATATATATATTTTCCTTAAAAGTCACATTTATTTTTCTTTTATGTGGTTACTAATTTTTTATTTATCTCTTTTTCCTACTTTTCTTAACAACTGTTCGTTACAATGAATCGCTGGAAAGAGAGAGTGGCAGTCTTTTGAAAATTATTGCAACGACTATGCAATTAGTACTAAGAACTCTCTGCGAACACATTCTTCAAACACGCGTGTATCTCTCTATGCGTTGCATATTTGATCACTTTAAGAAGACGTTGCTTACTAGCATTTAATGACAAAATTTACTTAATAAGATGTTATGGGTTTCGCAAATTATTCAGTTAACATCATTAGTTTCTCTAAAAAGGACCAACGCTGTAGTCTGTCAACTTATTACATAAGTGCGTAGATTCCATGATTGTGTGTATGTGCGCACTACAGCCCGTATTTGCATATAAGTTAAACATGAACCATTAGAGTTCATTTACGCGGAAGTCTCTCTCGGTTAATCTGCTCTTTTGGCCTCTTCTTCTTGTTCGCAACTTTAATGCGATGTTTTTCTCAGACTTCATTAAAGTGGATGTAAACAGTTAAAATGTTTTGCATAATAATATCTCGCTACGCACTTAAAAGCGTGTTTATCACGCAAAACGTTCTGTTGACGATGTTGTTAGTCTGCACAAAAAAAAAAAAAAAAAGTACCTGAAGTGAAACATTCTGGTTTGACTTATTATTTGGAGTCCAAAGTCACACTTAATAATTGGTAATGAGGTAAGCAAAGGTCAAAAACATTAATTAGATTGTAAATGTACATCGTAGTCAGACACTATTTTACATAAAATAAATGTAAAGCAATTAATTGCGATTAATCCATAAAATAATGTACGTTAACTCAGAGTGCTTCTAAGTTGACTCACACACACACATCCACTTGTTATGTGCAAGTGGCTGCGTTTACCTTTGTTTGATGCTTTTTTTCCTCCAATATTTCTTCTTCTTCTTTGCGGGTAATTGGTTGAAAACTTTCTTACTCCTTGGTATTTAGGTAACACTTCCATTCTCATATGTAAATCATTTGTTATTTTCAGAATATTCTTATCAGTTGAAGTGCGAGAAGCTTCATGACTGAGTACAAGTAACACAATGTGTAATAATTCCCCAAATTAAAGAAACGAAAAAGACATTCTTTCTGCAATATTCAACTTTGTCCCTTAATTTGGTCTCTTTCAAGTGTGATACAATGAGTGTAACGCTTATCTATTTTTTTTAATACGACCAAACACTCGGGGGTTGTCCCCTATTCGATAACTGTCAGAAAAAAAGAGTGGAAAGAGAGGAAAGAGAAAGAAATAGGAAGGTGGTGGTCGCAGCCTAGTGGATGGGTGCCTATTCGGTAAGTGTTATGCCTCTACCGACTGACTGCTCACTATAGCTACGATCAAAGAAAACTTATTCGCGCTTGAAATTTGAACATGCGAACAATGACTTGGTAGTCGCGGTTCTTAAATTACAACAATTTTTCAAAAAAAATATATTTCTGACAAAATGTCCATTACGCCGAATCAACTGTCGACAAATATATTGTCTTCAATGTTTTCATTTACATACATTTTTGGGTTACAACAGCTTCATAGGCGTGGGTAATGGGATGGATGTAATTCAAACTGCTCGATTTTAGCGACAGTCTGTTGTCGTTCATTTTTGTTTTATTTTTTCAGATTTTTTAGCATTTTCATATGCCGCCAATGAGGCTTAATTGTATGTGATAGTTTCTCATTTCATTATCGTATGTCAATTCCTTTAAAGAGATAGAAAAGTTTCGTAAAATTAATTCCAAGATATCGTCGTCGAAATCGTTCAAACCAACCAAATCTTCCATTGGAAGATTTTCTAAAGTGATTGTTTTGTATTCGAAAATTCCAAGGCCGGGTTTATCTCATGCCTTCAATTGGGTACATTTTTTGAAGATTTCTTGCAATGTTGGCTGTAAATGATTTAGAAAAATATCCACATTTATCCAAGGAATACCAAGCTGAAGCCAAAGCAATGAAGGCGGCGGGCGCGCCGCCAGCGCAGGCAGATATACACAGGCTGTATGAAATGTTTGTTCAACAATATCGGAACGTAAGTATTTAGAAATTTTTACTACAAGCTCATGCTTTGCACTTCTGAACGTTTGTCATCTATCAGCTATTTTTATACTCCCATATTTCAGATCTTTCAATTTCACAATAATTAAAAAATTTGCTTCAAGTTTTGTCCAGCGACGACCACCTCCCAAGTACGATTTAGTTCTGAAGCGCGATCCAGTTGGAACTAGTCTCTGCAAACTAAATTTGCTGTAAGCCTGCCTGTGATAAATTACTGAAAGCTTTTAGCAAACTTTCATTTGGTAATTGGCGTATATATTATAACACTGTGATACTATATATAAAACAGAACTATTAATTTATAGTTCAAGGACGCAATGCAAAGTTCAATTCCTATTTATAAAAATATCGCCTCTATCCGTCAAACTTTCCAGTCCATACTGAAATTATCAATAAATTATTCTGCACGATGTCTGCGGACAACTTTACTCACAATAACATTTCCTTTTCTATTGTCTGTTTTGTTTTGTCAAATTCTACGCGTTTTGAGCGCATAATTAAAAGTATGCGAGTCGCTTACTACGAGAGAAAGAACTGACTTTTTACACATTACACTGACTTACACGCTAGACATTTTCCAGAAGTTGTTGGATCCAAATTGCGTTTGATGGTGGCCCACCAATAAATTGTTTAAATTATCCTCGATTTGAAGAATTGAAGAATTACACGATCAAGCGACTGTAACTAAATCCTTTGCTTATTATTCGATAAAGTTAAGTGAACTTTCAGACCTTTGCTCGACAATACTGAGTCTGTTTTTTAAATATTCTTCTGTAATGTACCCACCTATTCGAGTGATATAATTAACTAAAAATTCATAAAATAGTTCATCAGCACTAATTCAGAATTGAAATCATGAATCATGCTGAATAACAATCACCTACTAATCTACTATACACTGGAATAGAATACTACACCGGCAAATATCCCATGACATAATTTTACTTTATTTTTATTTTTGTTTTTGCTTTCATCTATCACGTATATATTATTAATAAAGAAACAGGCATAAAATGGCATTACTCACCGAAACTAATCTGTTTTCATTCCATAATACTCTTTTTGATTATTTCGCTGGGATTCTTGCAATTTACGTTGCAAGTGCTAACATCCTACCCTTGACTGTGCGAATTTAATGAAAAGACACGACATATTTTCTTATATTATTACTTTTATTCGCTCACTTAATACTTTATATCTACTGTGTACGTGTACGTGCCGTTCCTTTAATCTAGATAAGGGAAAAATATCATTTTCCATGAATTTGAAAATGCGAAAATTTTAATGACACTCATCATCGGGACAATTTTACCGATGATCTTAAATTTCCCCTTTTACTTCCTTACAAATTTTATAAAAATATTTGATTTGCTTTCTGCCGACGTTTGTGTTTATTACACAAAGACGCTTTATATGCTCTTTCTAACACAGGCAGAATGAACGACGAAATACTCTTTCTAAGGAGTTATTCTCCTACTTTACTACTTTTGACTTCTTACCGGGTTTCCATAAGAATGAGTGTTCTATACAGAAATTAACTACAAATACAGAATTCTGAAGAGCCTTTGCAACGCATTGTATTATTGAATTGCCACTTAACAATGTTGACAGAAGTTAGTTAATGAAAAGAAATAAAGAATTTTCTACGATGGTAGATGTATTTAGTGCATATGTTACGTTTGAAGATATACATCAAGTTAGGCTGGTTATTGGTTTGAGCAAGCTTTTGTCACATAACATAAAGGAAGAAAAGCCTTTACGCTACGGGTTGTATAAACTAATAGAGCGACTCAGAGGCCAAGAAATTCGTGCAGTGTAACTAAAGAAGTATCAATATACAGCAAGGGCTTTGGTTTTATATTTTTTGTCACACTGACCGCAGATTGCTAATTCATTGCAATTTTGAAGGTCAGCAGACTATATTTCCCGCTAAAAATGCAGATTCAGCTTAATTAACGAACGCGCGAGACTAGAGGCTTAAGCTACGACATTGCTATTAAAGAATCTTAAAATTAAAAATATTGGAAACAATTTAGAAAAAAAACACCTGACTATATATAAGCATAAATATATATATGTCTAGTTCAAAAGTACTCTCATAGCCGATATACTCCAAACTGCACACCACAATAAACCGACGCAAACAGGTAGTGATCACAATTTCATTTAATATATTGTTACATCGAGAGAGGGAGAAAGAGAGAAGCAGACACAAAAAAGTGTGAGTAGTCGTCGACGGGACGAGTATTAAGGAGAGTGAATTCAATTTTACACACGAAAAGCGGTAAAGGCATCAGATTCTCAACCTCGTTCATATTTTTTCAAAGACCTGAGGTACCTGAGTAGGTTAAACAGTTCATAAATTAGTTTAGTTTTAGGTAAAAAAAGTTCTTTAAAACACGGAAAGAAACATTGATGTTTTTATTATTTAGCAAAACTAGTGAGCAAATGAAACCTTTTATTAACTTTGACTATGAAGCAAATGGAAAAACTTTAACTGAATGTAGGAATGTAAGTAGTTTTTTCTGATTCTAACCAGAAATAGTGACTTCAGATACTTTTAAAACTACTTTCGTACGGCGTAAGTGAGCTCCAACGTAAATTTCTTACTGCAAAAAGCATGATTTATTTGTGTAGAGCTTTACTTAATTCGAAAAGGGATAACAAAGTTACTACGCAACAGAGTCATGTCCTGGTATATATAGCTCTCATATAGACTTAAAATATTTGAAAATATATCTCTAGATATGCGCTCACAAAACTATAAGTGTCCGTTAATTTGAACATAAATATATACCAAGGCTTACACGCACATATCTATTATTACACTTTCTCCTATTTATCAGCTGTAGTTGAAAATGCCCCATAATGGTAGAAATAGGTACATACCATAGGTATGCCGAAAAGTAGACCACGTCGAGTTCTTACGGGTGATTTTATATAAAATATAATGAATGACTTATGATCATTGTTTTTAAGCTAAAAAGGTCATACTGAACCACGCTGTCTGTCTGATCTTAAAGAAACATGATTTTTTGTTATCATATTATTAACTTATCCCAGCGTGATCATTTTTTTAATGGTCGACGAATTCAAACGCAAGTTCGCAAATCTCGTTTTGGCTCTATTTTTTATAAAAAAGATTTATTAAAATAAGAAAAAAAACAGGGTTTTCCAAACTCTATAACTAAATAGCTGCCATTTATTGATCATTTTCCATACTTTTGGAAATCCCACTCGCTGTTATCTAAAGGACATACTTGACGAGTTTTTAACCAACGGGAAATACAATGGAAATGAAAAGCATGATTACAACGACCCCAAGCGACAGTGCACTCCTCATTAGTAGATGATGCTATATTCGCTTGACATTCTATACACAATTCCATGATATGATTGCGGCAAATAGCACAGTTATCGACGACAATGTCCCAAGCCCATAGAGCGATAGTGCTCCACCTTTTTACTTCGAAACGTTTCTTTTCACCTCTGCTGCTGGATAATGATGGCATCTTAGATTCGTCTTTATTTGGTTGCATTGAATTTTCTATATATAAAACTAATGTGAAGTTGTATTTATTTCGATTTCAGTTTAATTATTTTTTAATTTTAATATATTTTTATTTCTTCGCCACAACAGTGCTGGATGAAAGCAAACAAACTACTGATTTTTTTTCAAGCAATGAACCCGCCTTGAATAATTGAAATTAATGTTGCCTTAATTGTCGAGCGAATGAAAACACATTTCACTGGAAATAAACCTAAAAACAGGACAAGTTTTTTTAAATGTCCTGAAAAAATCAGACGCGCTAGCGTTACCTGAACGGTGCTTTATACGACGTATTAATACTGCTTTTCCTTACTTCTTAAAACAATAAAAGAATCAAGAAAGTTTTATAATCCAAAAGTTAATGTTATTTCGCTATTAAGAAGGAAAAGCCTATCCTTCTTTTATAAACGCACCTTACTCTTAAATAGTTTCTCTACCAGAAACTCATGAAAATTTCCAGAAAATATAAATATAAATATTACTATATTAACAATATCTACATTTTCTACCAGCGTTAGCAAGCATAGAATTGAACCTATATATAATACGTACGCATTAACATGAAGTAACTACAAATAATCAAAAAAAAAAAAATGTATTATAAATTGTGCTGACGCTTATGCGGCAAATGATGCTTTGATATTTTTTTTTCAACGTAAACAACATGAACTTCAAAGAGAGGCCATTCAGTCGAAAAGAATAAGACGGATACTTTCTCGTCTCAAAACAAAGTATATTTTAAAAAAGTAAAAACACTACAGTATATCACGGCCCACCATTAAATGTCCTACAAAAACCTACCGATATTCATATAACGGCTTGTTAAAATAAGGATGGAAATATGGAAAATTGTCGAAAGAATGGTCTAACAGGAAGCATTTTCATTAGCGTTGGTCCTTGTGTTAGTCTTTCATCAATATATTTTAAAAACTATGGCGCATAAGCGCTGGAAACTAGATGCACAAACGGGCAGACAAGGGGGTTATGGGTCTATCTCTGGATAGTCCTTCTGGACTGCATACATCCACATAAGAAGCCTGGGGTATTAATATATTTATTCATTTTTAATCTAAATCCTGCTTTTTGCGACTTGCATTTTGTATCTTATGAAATATCAGGCAGTTTAAGTGAGTTGTGTTCTTTAACACTAGATTTGCCAGACCAGTCAAAATGACTGGTAGTGCAATTTCAATTCGAAATTCCCATTACATATAACATTTGCTTTCCGAAATGATGTTATGACTTTTGTAGCTATAAGTAGAGAATTCATTTTATGAATTTAATGTTACTTTATATATATTTATAACAAATATATTTTTTGATATTAACATTTATACCAGTACCAGTCATTTTGACTGGTATTGGTAGAAATAGGTATATTTAAATAGCTGGTAAATCTAGTGTTAACTATTCGATGGCCTTCTAACAATCTTATCTAGCTGTTCTAACAAACTACGAACTAGAAACATTTGACTCGCAATAGATGCTAACGTCATATGATACCAATGATGCAACTTTTTCGAGCTTCCAATGTACTCAGTAACATCGACATGCGGATGACAGCGTTTAAAACCAGCATAACACCGACGAATTCGGTGACCCGATAGAGAAAAGTTTGCCCTAACACTTTTTAACGCAATGTTTGACTTTGAATCGTCGTTTAGTCAATAGGCCGAATTCACACTTTCCTATTATTTTGAGAATAGCAAACGTAACATCGCTAAAATGACAGAATGTTAATAAAATTGTTGATCGAAGTGTTTTGTTTGCGGCCCCGATATTCTTTTCACACATTACGTTTCACCTGAAGCCAGAACGTTTTGTATTCACCAACATTCGCTTGTTACGCTAGGCGTCCTTTGGAGAATTTAGCCCATTTCCGATACCAACCTACGTCTAAAAACTCCCACTGTTTCCACCAAACCTCAGGTGAATATCTTCATTTTTGGTACCCGGAGAATGTCAATAACACAAATTATGTAAACGGACGGCTAGATCGATTCAGGAATTTACGTTGGCCAGGAATATATAGACTTTATAGAATCTCTAAAGCGAATATATCTCCATTCTTCAGTGGTGGGTGTAAAGAAGAAAAAAATATAAAACCGACTACTCTCTACCTCGATCTCTCTTGACCTAATAGGATTCTTTGTGGTAGAATTTCAAAAATTTCATTTTCTTCCCATGTAAAGATGTACAGTTCGTGGACATCCTAATATTGCCCTTTGTAAGCTGACTTTGTTAGCTGACTTTGTTGACCATATCGAATTTCTTGTCAAAAGTCTTATTATTCTCCTCCCATTTTCGCCGTACGTTTTAAAAATTAGACTTTGTTTTCTTATGACGATAGCGCTTGTACGAGATGAACTTCAAAAAGTAGGTGTACATTATACAAATTGGGCGCAGTTAATTTTTGTCATTGTTATCGACCAATTTTTATTATCACATGCACACGCTCAAACATGTTTTTCGTAGGAACATTCAAAACGACAGCACTTTCAAAAATTTGTCCCTTCCGCTCCAAATATTTCACATTAACTTAGTGTATCGAAATAGTGTTACTGAGTGATTTTTATGACAAAATTTCGGAAATTAATAACTTTTTTTGATACAAGAACTTTTTCGACATAAGATGCTTTATGGGGAGTCCACTTATGATGGCTTTCATCTTTGAGTCCAAACAGATCAGTATGTCAAACATGCATTAAGCGACGTTACACAAAAACACCGACATTCAATCATCAAAGGGACAGGCAGACAAGGTTAAGACGGTTTTCGATTAGGTTGAGAAGGCTAGGAAGGTTAAATCGATCAAACGGTTCTCAATCATTTTCTGAATCGACCGGTGGAGTAAAAGTTTGGTCCATGTCAAGCCTACCTGGATTTTTCATATATCGTTGCAACCTTAAAATACACTTGTAGCACAAGTAGCATAGGGTATCAATAAAATTAATAATTAAGAAAATAATATTTAGCTGTGACCGATATATTCACCACATTTACCTTAAGGAAATACTAACACAAAACAAAATGTACGTTTCTGCATTCTAAAATATTGAGGGGACGCGGTCGATTTACTCCATTTTTGTATGATGTATATGGAAATTTTTACTTACGATAGTCTAATAAAGTCTATATACAGTACTGAACATTGAGTTGAAGAAGTATGTTTTGCAAAAAGCAAAAACTTAAATTTCTTTTGACTTTATCTTAAGTCATAAGCAAAAACAAAAACATACTTTGATGCCAGAAAAAACAGAAAAAGGTGTCATTCCATACATACTTTATGAGATCTCGCGAATCCCCCTTCTGAGTGTTGTAAACCATCTGACAAAGTGAATATACCCCCATCCTCCGCATGATTCCATGAAAATAAACTTTACTATTGTGAAGCACATCGTACATAAATTACAATCAGTCGTTGGTCAGCAAGCAACGTATAGTCAATCCAATATACAACATTAATAGCGTATAATAATGTTGAACATCATCATGAGCATACGTACAAAGCAAAGGCATTGGAGTCAATTTATATGTAAATTTGTAACAGGTTTCCAGACTGCAAACGAAAGATTCATAGATTAGCAAAGCAGACATTAATTTTGTGCAGCACTCTGCAGCATTGTTGGATTGTGTTTACATTTACATGCATAGGAACATAAAAGTAAAGAAAGCACTTCGCTGCACCATATTTTTCCGGACTATGTGAATCACATATAAATTTTACATAAATATTCATAATTTGTTCATTTTTATCTTAACATATTTTTTTTTCGAGTTTTTTCAATAAACAAAAGCGACATTGTGTTGAACAACTGCACATCGAATTTAATGGAATGGAAAGAGAAAAATGTGACACACAACACGCAGCATAAATAATTAATTAAAATTTTCGTTTGTTTTTGATCAAACGATGTAAATAAATAAATGCCGTTCTTATGTTTTAAAGAAATTTCTTGTCGTTGGCACAATGGCAGGACATTCAGTTGAAAAGTACTTACGTATGAGTACTTGCCTGGATACACAATACGGAGACATAAGGTTAACTCATGCAAGGGTTCATATAGAGCTATTGGGCTTCCATAATAGCATATCCCCAAACACATCAAGTGGTTAACTAACGCTATTTTCGTTAATACTACGCACTTATTACTAAACATTGTGCACAGCAGGCCACCATTTATTTAAGCCATTTTTCTTTTTTTTTGTAGATTTTTTAAGCACTCTGTCATTTATACGCATTAGAGAAATAACTCTAGAAATGACACGAAATTTGTTATGAAAAGTGTTTTCCTTATATTTTAATTTGTAGAGTTTTCTTAAAAAGGAGATGAACGCGCCATAAATTTATTATCGTTAAACGATTGAATGTTTCACTTTAACTAGGTTAAAATATCTGCGTAATGTAGCCTTTGCTTTTTACAAATAAAATTTATGGACTTACAATTTTTTCAATACGCTTTTCTGCCTTGTACTGCAAGAAAATGTAACCAATAAATAGTAAATGTCAAAATGTGATTAATATAAACGATCGTGCTACTCGGTGCGATTTTTCGCGATATACATATATATATACAACAAATACATATATATATATACAATAAATTGATTTATCAACGAATCATATTATAATAAATAAATAAATGATCTATGTTCCAGTAATGCATTAGAGTGCCGGACATATATCTTTTTTTTAGCGCAGATGTACGAAAATATAATTATATCACATTCTACGTCGACTTAAGCACATCCCTTGAATCGCCATTACGTCTAATCGCCTATCTGCCTTTTGTCATTCGAGGTCTTGAAAGCGAAGCTTAGAACAAAGAAATTTTTAAATGAATTCCATCCTCTTTATTTAAAGTCGAGTCAGTCTCGTGTACTCACAATAAATATAACTTGCAAGATCACGATTTGAGCTTGCCTGTCTGTCTGTTGACTCCTGTTCATGTATATCTGTATGTGTTCAACCGACGTGTCGCAATTGCAGAGATATTGTTAAGCAATTTGTTGCATTCATGTTTTGTAGGTCAAGGGCACTGTACCTATTAATAATAGATAGGATTGGATCATTTTTACGATCACTGAAGAAGTCGTTATTTAAAAAAAAAATGTCGAAAAAAATCGCTGAGTAATAATTATTCGTTTACCAATTATCGTAACGGACCTTTGTAAAGTCCTTTTTAGGTCTATATAGTTAGTATCTGGCTATGGTTAGACTTGAAAGCGTAACCCTTTTCAAATAAAGAATATATATTTATAGTCTTATAAATGATTGATTTGTACATTAACTATATCACATTCCTTTTCCTAATCAGTTTGCTTTCGTGAAAAGAAATGCTTAAGAATCGTGGACCACCGGAAAGCAGTCGATGTAAAAAGCTCGTGACGGCCGAACTAGAAACTTGGGTCTATTTTCCTATACACTATGGAAATCTATATGAAAATACCTTTCAAATACACGGCAATTACTTGAATATTAGTTTTCGGAAGAGTATTTGCGGCCTAACTAGATGATTTTGCCTATTATATAATTTGAGCTCCACCTAATGAAAGGAGTAACATATAATTTTTACCATTTTTTGATGAAAATAAGTAAAAATTGTTTGACTGCAATGTTTGTACGTGTTATTAATGATGTATGAAATGTAACATATATAAAGATCTCAAAATTTGCACCCAAACTAGAATTATTTGAAAGTGAAAGCAATCATTCCGATGAGCGCTTGAACACGCCTATATGTAACAAAACAACAACGAACGACTTATTTCGCGATAGTTCGGCACTCTTGAAAGATGTCTGTTGTGCTGTTGATGGTTATTACCATGTAACTACGACACGATTTGAGCCCCAAGCAAAGAGACTTTTTCAACTTGCCTCCCTTTTCCTTGTTGCGAATATATTCTACGGTTTTCTCGTGAAGGCAACCATGTTCAAGAGATCGCAATAAAAATCGTTCCTTGAAAGCATTTGTTTTCACGTCACAAGTATCTGGTTCTTCATTAACTGGAGTAAAACTAAAGCTTTACTTTGCTTCTCTCTTCTCTTCCAGATATCGGTGAGCAGGGATAACAATCATCCTGGAGCATTGTTTCTCCAGGTAACACTTTTCAAAATTAGTTTTTCGCACGGTGACTGCAGATAGGCAAGGTCGCGAAGGTGTTGGAAACAAATCTTTCTTTAAATGACTTAATGTAATTATAAAGAATAACTCCCATCTTGGAAGTTGTAATTATTTGTAGATTGCAACATTGACAGTAATGAGCAGTACGAATCGTTTGTGGCATTTATTAAGTCCAAGTACTTATTTTGAATTCAATAAATGGCGCAGAAGAGACGAAGATGCATATTGACCATACTAATGAAACTGAACAATGAAACGAATAACAAACAAACTAAACTAAGCCCAGTAGAGTAGAAGAAGCACAACGAAGTTTTTTAAAACATACTCAACGTGTTTGAACAAAGAAGTCATGCTGTGATAGCCCGACATTAATGTTTTAATGCTCATTTAATGGTGGATACTGGTGAACTTACAACACAGTAGTAATATTATAAAAAGCATTATTTGTTCGCACATTTTCAAATGCGTTATGCCAGTCTGTCGAATAGAAAAATAGATAAGTTTACGTTAAGACTTACACCTTTGGCATATGGATTTTCACTTTTCATGACGTTTAGCTCAAATGGTGGGGAGGTGCCGGCAAGACTTTTATTTAAGATATTTGGAAGAACACGTGACGTATTAACATTGAATAGCATTATTTGATCTTCAGATCTTAAGACAGAGTAATATAAAATATTCGCTAACTGGAATGCATGAATGTATTAAAGAGCAATTCAATGTTAAGATGCGCTTCAATATATCGAATGTTTATAAAAAATTGTGGACATGTGGGTGGCAAACTCAACTTTGACGCGTACTCCGCCAGTGTTTCTGCTGAGATATATCTTATGCCGCGAAAATTATAGAATCTAAATCTGCACTTGTCGGCTCAAGTTATATGTACGGTGGGTCACACTTGTCTTATATTGCATGTTAAGTATCTTATAATCTGAAGAGGCTTGAACTGATTGTTAATAATAAGAAATTCAGCGACCACATTTCCTGGAAAACCTTATATATTAGGTTTTAGTGTCATTTAAATACTTCGTAATTAATTTAGTGTCTTATGTATACGGGAAGGGGATATTTTCGTATAAGACACTTTGGATATTGTAAGTTTCCGTCGATAGTATATATACGACATATATGGTAAATAGTAACAATAAATTTTTTTTAAAATTTCTTATAACATCAAGTATGATTTCTTTTTTCATTTCTGTTTAAAATTTCCTCTTTTTGTGTACTTTTTCTCATCATTTTATTATTCTTTCGATATCGTTCAATTATCAATTACCTTACAAGAGGCGCGAACCGAACGAGAAGATAGCCCACCTTTTAGCGAAGACAATGGGCCAACTCCACACTAGTTTTGTTTTCGTCTTTTATTTTTTAATACTGAAATGTGCCTTCACAGGCGGGACATAATTTATCGCGAGTGTTTTAGTAAAATCTACCATAGACAGTTAGTTTTGTAAAATAAATTTGTTCCACGGTTTCATTTCGATAATATCGTACCGTTGGGGTAAAAGCGGGAGTAAATTGAAATAAAAACTGTTTAGAAAACATATTAAAAAATCTGCCTTTTAACTTCGAATAATGAAATTTGTGGACGGACGAAGTCAACTAAAAACCTCGTCAGTCTTATTTGAAGCTGTATGCAATTTCCAAAGTATGCAACACCCACAACGACTTTAGGTAAGACCACCCTTTAATTGTACCGATCGATTGAAATCTAAATGACCGTTTCTCTATCTGTCCGTTCATCCGTTCATGTGTGTGATTTCTGTCGATCTACATTGTATTCAATCAACTGTCGGATATTTTCGAGCCATTTCGATGAAATTTGGTACACGGGCATATCAAAAAATATATATCACGTGGGTATATTATTCGGACCCCGCTTAAAATCCGTTATGAAAATTCTCTTGAAAAGTAACTTTCTATGCGGCAGCAATGTCTAACACTTAGTATCCTTACAACGAAATGAGGTGAAAAATATATTTAATGGTCGGCTTTACCTCGTAAGAAAAGAAGCTTCAGTTTCTGAAAAGTGATTCTTCTTAGCAAACACAAGTGTCTTGCGAACAAACTTGATTTTGCATATTCCTTTTTTCTTTTCTCTCTCTCTCTCTCTCTCTCTCTCTCTCTCTCTCTCTCTCTCTCTCTCTATTTCCATCCTTCTACATATACATATATCCATTTATATATATCTAACAGATGCTATTGCAAAAGAGTATTTTGAACGATATTAACTAACTACTACCTTAATGATCGAATGAACTATGACTTAAGAACATTTGAGATGTGCACAAAGTTCAGACCTTATTATAACATTTATTAAGCAATTATTATTGAAGCTTAATTAAGTGATACAGCAAGAAAGACATATGCCTACTGTGAAAACTTTCTTGATATTAATCAACGAAGCGATTAATGCAAGTCAACTACCACGTACCTGCATAAATTGAATGCGTACCAGAAAGGAAACCATGCCGTGACAACTACACTCCCAATGCCTTAACATTGTCCAAATGATTGTTGTTGTTGTAGCGTACTCGAAACTTTGGAATAATATTAAGAGAGCGGTTTTGTAATTAAATATTGTTGTCCAGAAGCCAAATTCATGTTTACCATGTACACGAACAAGCCACAACATCTAACGTAAGTTCAATTTTAAAAAAGTGTGTGACACTTGTAAGAATGTTAGAGTAGAGGAAGACGCGACGACGACACAGTAGCATTTATATCTTTATTTATGATTGTTTTACTGTTCTGTGCAAGGATGGTGGTAAACAACTTGTCACCGTAATTATGTGAGGTACAAATGACAAATGTCAGCCATATCCACGCACGAAAAAAGCACACAACATACCAATGGGAATATGCTAATTTGGTCACGTGATTTTCTCTTTCTTTATGCCTTTTCTGCTTATTTCTTCAAATTACTTAACTTCAAATGATGCTGACACTTACCTCGACACTAAGACGCTATCCAGTTTTATTCTTATTTGGGTTTAAAAATCACGAAAAAGCAAGAAGTTACATAAAGATGAAAAAAATATGTGTTTATACCCATCACTGAACGATGAGGGGTATGCGCATTTTCTTAAAACGTTTGCAACGCCCAGAAGGAATCTTCTGAGACCACACAAGGAATATATATATATTCTTGACTATCATCAAATTCTGAATTAATTGAAACATGTCCGTTGGTCCGTCTGTGTAATGTTTGACCGTAATGTTTGAACAGACCTCATGCCTCACTTTCAATACCAGACATTACCACGAAGAGAGAACACCTCTGTTCTTTGAAAAGAATAAAAACACTATAGAAGAAGAATCTACAAAAATTTGAAGATAAATTCTTTGAGCGATGCTGTATGCTATTTATCCAAAAATGAGAAAAATTGCTGCTTACGCAATTTTATAGTGCATCAAAACGTGCTTTTTTTCCAACACATTTGCAACGTTCAGAAGCAACCTTTAAAACCGCACAGATTCTTGGTCAGTATAAAGTCTCAGTGAGTTTCAAATTCGGAATGCACCGTCTGTTCGTCTGCCCAACTGAGTGGTAAACATTTTCTCGTTCGTCTTAAAATTACCCAAACTGTTCAAAGGACACGCCTACAACACGCCTACGCAACAAGAACCGAGAACATCTTCGCTTTCCGCAGTTTTGCTCCTCATTCATAAGCAACAACAGATGTAGCACATAAATATCAACTTCTCATCCCAGCCCACCCAATGCTAGAGTATGAAGAATTTTCTGTTATTCCTTTTTCTTTACTATGTACTAAGAGTATTAAAGATTCCGTCACAACCGAATATAATTTTCTTGTTGATTTTTCCTTAACAATATTTTCTTGTTTTTATATATCCTGCATCAATTGTGGCACGTATAGAGTTTGAGATACACCCACCTTTTACTATACCGCTCGATTGAGACACATTTTCTGCATCGACATAAGCTTACCTGTCCGTCCTGTATTCTTGTGTTCACGCTACATGTCATAATGTTTTGACGAAATCAGTTTTAGCTGAAAGACGAGCGCAATTGAGAAAAGCGGATTGGAGAACTTTTTCCAGCGTTCCCCATGTAACGCCTTATTTTGAAAATTCATTATATTAAACATATATATGTGTATTAAGCGAAGTGGTACAGAATGTTTAATGGTGGGCCGTGGCCTCCTATAATGCTTTTCATTTTTTTACAATAAAATCGATTTTTATGAAAGTATGAGACAGACGTGTTTTAATACATGTTAAGTTACATGTTACTGGCCACTGCCATTAACATAGCATCGCGGACACCTCGCTATCATTAATTGATATGATGATTGATTGACGATTGACCCGCGGTTTGTGCATATGTAGGCTTTAAAGCATCTTATTAACAATGTAGATAAATAATAAGTTAATCCTAGATGAGTTAATAAACTCTTCGGAAAAACATGCTATGATCACAATAACCATTTCCTGGAAACTTAAGCCTCCTGCTTTGGATGAGTTTATATTTATTGCAATGCTTTATATTATTGCAATAGAAAAAGTTATCAAAAGGCGCGAGAACACGAAAAGCATAGCAACACTAAATAAAGCTGCACCCCACACAATGCCGTTACTTGCTTTCGACTGTCGCATCTTTACTTGGTTTGTTGGTGGTAAGCAATCCAACCGACCGACACTTCATTAATTTTATAAAATTATTCGTATAACCGCTTGACCAAACACAAATATTCGAATCCATTGAACTGCATCAATAAACATTTGTCATCTGGCCTAGTAGGTAGGTAGTCATTGTCTGGGAAGAAGTCAATAGCCAATAATTGTAATTGTATTATTGATTATATTATAATTTTTAATTTTCATGCATATTCGATAATTTTAATGTTAAATATAAATATTAGTACAAGAAACTTGTTAAAAGAACTTATGAAATATCGCTCACGACATAAATGCAAAAGCGAGCAATAAATTGAGCAAGAACGTTTTCATTTTCGCTGATATTAATATTTTTACATCCGACGCCGAAGGAGGAGAATATATTCATTTCATTAAAACGCTTGCGACACCCAAACGGAGGACTCGTAAGACTCCCTAAAGTATATAATATCTTGATTAAACTGATATTTTGAATCGATTCAAATGCGTTCGTCTGTCCTTCTGTTGTAAACAGACCGCAACACTGGCCGCAATAAAAAACTTTTGGCTTCAAATTCACCAGAAACGTACAAAGATCTTGCACATAGGTTGGTATTGAAATTGGCCTAAATTTTTCAAAGGTTACGCTGACAGACAGACTTTTTTTATTTGTATCAAAGCATTCTTCTGTCCACAAAATATATAAAAGATTGGTCGGTGTTGACAATAGGCGAACTCGTTCGAAGGCACGTCCACAGCAAAGCTAAAACTAATATCGCTTCTGTTCTTAAACGCCGAAAAATTTAAATTTTTGCACATTACTCATACCCTAGAAGAGATTGTAGTGTAATATATATAGAGCTGGGGCTACACGTTGTTCCGCCTGGCTAGCCCAGCTGTATTACAAAAATAAACTATTCACTTATTTACCCCATCTTCACGCAACCTTCGCTTCTTCTACTCAGAGAACATTTTTCAACTTGCTTTTATAATTTTACTATTGTCACTATTGTCATTTATTATTTTACAATAAAAAAAAATTCCAAAGTGTGCATGGATTAGTTCTTAATCATAAAATTATAGATTCTACACGAAAAGAAATAAAAAGCAAATTAATTTATCTTTGCACATAAGAAAATAATAGAACACGTTCAATGTCTCCTCCTCTTCCTCCATTCCTTTGCCATTTGAGTATATTTTAAGTTCTTCCGCGTTAGGCATACGTCTTACGAATTTATATACATATATAGTTGCTGTTCTTTGTACGGTTACATTTTTTCTTTGGCATTGCTTGGCTTAAAGTCATATAATTTAGATTTAGAGTACAGTTTGTTTATCAAATCACAATTCGCCATTTGTAGAGTGACTTCACTCACTTATACTTAACTCCAACTTATTCTTCAATATTTACTTATATCAATCGGTGTTTGGGTTTCGTTAATGTTTAAAGCGACAAATTCAAATGAAAAAGTTTTATTGAATTTGACAAAAGGTATTTTAATTGCCATAACTTCGGCAGTCCCGTCCTATTGAATTGAATTTCCTACTACTCCCGACGTTGAACTTATTGCCATTCGAGCGAAAATT